>APFE031654043.1:48315-60287 GCA_000404065.3 Pinus taeda
GTAAGAAACAATCTATAGTGGCACTATCAACTACAGAGGCAGAATACATGGTAGCCACTCATGCAAGCAAGGAAGCAGTTTGGTTGCAGAGATTATGTTCAAGTATGGGGTTACTACAGGAAGCTATAAGGATAGGCTGTGATAGCCAAATTGCAATTTTCTTGGCAAAGAACCCTGCATATCATTCAAAGACAAAGCACATTGATGTTCAGTATCACTTTGTGAGGGATACGATAGAAGAAAAAATGGTGTTGCTGGTAAAGGTGGACACTTTGAAGAATACTGCAGATCCACTGAAAAAATTTGTGAACTCTGAGAAGTTTTCTTGGTGTAGAGAAACAATGGGCATTGCAGGGCTGGATAAATGACTAAGCTCTCTTGTGGCCCCCTATGGAAAGAAAACAACAAGTGGGAGAATATTGGCTTATGTTATATTCTTTCCACAACTAGCCCACATAGTTAATCGGGGGTTGGAGGGGGGGAGGTCACAGGAGGTTTGAGGTGTACCCATAACCCAACTTTATGGGGTCCGGGGCAGTGCCCCGAGAAATTTTGGTTTTGGATCCTATGTTAGGTTGGTGCGACCCACCTATGGTTTTGTGCATGATTTTCACACATGTGTTTTGGACGCGATGGTTTTCGGTCCATGGTATTGGACATGATGGTTTTTTGGTCCATGGTATTGGATGCTTCAGCATGTATAAATATGTATTATAACATTGAAAGGAATATAATGAAAAATCAAGCTAGTAGTCTTTGTTTTGGGATCCAGGGGAAAATCTCTGTGTATATGTGTTTTTTGTGTTATGCTCTCGCATTGTTTATTTTCTGTGTTTTAGAATTCGTATGTAGGTAATTTCTGTACGTGGTTAAAACCTAAAAAGAAAAAAGGAAATAAGGGGGAAGCTTCAAATTCTTCCTCCTCTAGGATACCTCCACCCTATGCTTTTTGTGAAGTAGTTTGGCACCCTACCAATATGTGCCCTAAGTTAGATGAGTTAAAAGCTCTTCTGCATGCCCCAAAAGTGCCAATGGATCCTCCTCCCCCTACTAGAAAAGAGAGCACACTTGTGCATTATAAGCCATTGCACACCAATCACACATGCACCATATGCACAGAATATAGGAACTACACTCATGATTGCCCTGAAATTCCTCGATATCAAGATGTGTTAGGTGCACTCGCCCAAGCCAATATCATGACCCCATCAATAGAAACCCACCCAATGGTAGATGATGGGTCTAAAACCATTTTTTATGTCACAAGGGAAGAAGCTTCTTGCTCATATCCCTCTTTTGGTCCCTCAACCTCCCACCTTGCACATAGGAAACCAGAATTAGTGACACCCCAACATACCTCCATGTGCACTTTATGCGAAGAACTAAACCATTTCATAAACAAATGTTCTAAGTTACGGGAATTTAGGAGGTATTACCTAATCTATACCCCAACCTAAGCAATAGAGCCAGGTGCAGGCCTCATAGTTTCCACATTTGTGCATGAACTGTTGGGTTTCATGCGGCGATTCATTGTTGAGAACCCTAATCTAGTTGAGCTAGGTACCCAATCCTTAGATAACACCATAGAAGTTGGGGATGATGGATCTAGGCCCATATTATGCGTATTCAAGGACAAAATCCCTCCTGAGCCAAAGTTAGGAACCAACCAACATGTAAACCCCCACCACCATCAGTCTAGATCTAGAAGGAAGACAAAATGGCCTCAGGCCACTTTGTCAAAATCACCCCACATGTGTGCCCTATGCAATAGACCCAACTAACTTGCAAATCAATGCTAGGAATTGGGCAATATTAAGGTTGCATTTCACTTGTTGTTCCATACCCTGCAACCTAACCTCACTAGACATTCATGTAATCAGTGTCAGATTTGCTCTCGAGCACACTATACATGGAACCGTCAATTCCTTCCACTTTTTCGAGTAGCAAGGGCAACATTGAGATATCTCATTGGGAACAAACCCCATGTTGATACTAAGATCCAAAGGTTGTCGGCACCAAGGATTACCCCACCTCATGACACCAACTAGGCATCATCATCTCACATTATGGACAATATTGACACTCATACCATTTATAGTGTTAGCACTAGTTTTGTGTGCAGTATTTGCACCAGTAACTCACATAGTTTTGAGACATGTCATATTTTTCAAACATTTAGACAACTTAGGGGTCATCATCAACCTCACATGAGGAAGAAATTTTCCCCTCAGACACCACCCAGGTTACAAGAAATTCCTCCCACTCATTATCAACCCACCATCACGGAAATTCTACCACCACCTATTGTTGACAACACACAACATCACATACACTTCATTTCCTCATCTATAGGAACCATAATTTGTGTTGTGTGCTCATCATTTTTTGGTGTCGAGACCACTAAACCCACCACAACAGTGCTACCATCACTGATGGTTCAGACCCATCCCATATGCACATTATAAACTTCGATAGATTCTACGACATCAACCACCGAATCATATTCTTGCTTGTTGACCAGCACAACTAGGCCTAGACTCCAACCTCACGGCCTCGTGCAACTCAGTTCAACATTAGATAATTTTTTTCGCTCAGATAAAGATATTCTAGAGACCATGATAGAACCCAAATGTCCATGGGATGCCATGCACCATCGCTTGTACTTTCTACCTAAAAAATCATTTGTACCTACTGACACACCTAGCCTTGATATTTATGCCATAGAATCAAAATATTTCCTACCTGCAAGATAGTTATATTGGTTTAAGAATCACATCCTAGCACTATATGCATTTGAGGAAGGGAACGTGTCAAATATTTCACCTACCATTAAGATCAATATTTCAAACAAACCTAGCATAGTTGACGATATCTCACTGGGGGTAGATTTATCTCAAGAAGATGTGGCCTCATACATTGCCGTATTCCAAGAATATAGGGATATATTTGCATGGGCTTACTCTGAAATTCCAAGCATCGGCCTCACCATTGTGGAACATCATATTGACACCTAGCCTAACACACACCCTGTTAGGCAGAAACAAAATCAACTACATCCCTCTCAGGAAGAAGCAATCAAATAGAAAATTAAGAAACTCAACAAAGTTAGTTTCATTTATCCTATTGCTTACACATCTTGGGTTTCTAACCCTGTGCCTCTCATGAAAAAATCAAGCACCATACGAATTTGTATCGATTTTAGAGATCTGAACCGAGCATGTCCCAAGGACAATTACCCTATGCCATTCACAGATCAAGTTATTAATACTTGTGCAGGTCATGAGGCCCTATCCTTCATGGATGCATTTTCTAGTTAAAATCAGATTCAGATTCGCCACATTGATTAATATAAAACAACCTTCACAACCCCATGGGGCACATTTTCATATCGAGTGATTCCCTTTGGCCTTAAAAATGTTGGGGCCACCATTCGGAGAGCCATGAAATGTATCTTTCATGGTCTGGCTCATCTCATTCTTGCCTATTTAGATGACCTTACTGTATGATCAAAAAATCATAATGATCATTTGGAGGACCTTCGCCAAGTGTTTCAAAGATGTCGATAATAAAACCTATGCTTGAACCCTCTCAAGTTTGTTTTCTATGTTAGCATAGGATGACTGCAAGGATTCATTGTTTCCCAGCAAGGTATTAGAGTTGACCCTCTCTAAATTCTAGGCCATCAAGTAAGTTTCACCTCCAAAAACTTTAAAGCAGCTGCAAAGCTTGCAGGGTAAGACCAACTTCTTATGCCACTTTGTTCCCAACTACACCACCTATGCATACGCCTTCTTAAGCCTACTCTGTCATGATATCCCTTTCCACTGGGATCAAGAGGCATGAGACTCATTTGAAGCCCTAAAATACACATTATCTCAAGCACCTTTGATTAGCCCTCCTAACCATAACAAGGACTATACCCTATAACGCTCATCATTTGAGGTAGCCATCACTAGGATATCGGTCCAAGAAGGAACTAATAATAGAGAGAACATAATCTATTCAATCAGCAAGAACCTCTTCGGGCCTATGTTGAAGTATAAGCCAGCTAAAAAGGTAGACTTATCCTTCATCCACTCTATCTAGAAGCTTTGGCATTACATAATCTTATGAACCACCACTGTAGTAGAAAATATCAACCATATGTGATACTTTCTCACTCGTCATACGATGAACCATATATATGCTCAATGGGTCACTATTCTACAAGAATTCAATCTTTATTTTCCCTCCCCCAAGAGAAATAAGGCCCTTATCCTAACCGATTTCATCACTGCTCTCCCAACAGAGACCCAAGGATCCCCCGTTAATAATGTGTTCCCTAATGAACATATGTTCTTAGTGTCAATGGATGACCCCTGGTATGGCAACATCCTCCTCGTTTTACGAACTCAAAATTTCAAACATCAGCTTAGTCGTGATGATCAGAGGTGCATACGTCATCAGGCCCCCCGTTACCTCCTTTTGGGGAATGTCCTCTATTGAAGGGGTATCAAAACCATCCTCCACCAATGCCTCACTCATGAACAAGCCAAGAAGGTCCTAAATGATTTCCATAATAGGGCTTGTGGCAGCCACCTCTCAAGGATGGCCACCACTCACAAAGTCCTCTGTGCTAGTTATTTCTGGCCCACCCTTTTCCATGATTGTATTCAAGTAGTCAAGAGATGTGAGTGGTGCCAAAGATATGCTCATAAGTCACAAGCCCCACCAATGCCCCTACACTTGGTCATCATCATCGGCTGATTCTAAAAATGGGGCATAGACTCCATGAGCTACAATCCCTCATCATCAAGAAACCATAATTACATTATGGTTGCCTTTGACTACTTCACCAAATGGGCAAAGTCCATGCACACATACAATAACAATGCATAAACCATTGCAATATTTTTATTTAACCATGTCATAATATATCTTTATGTTTCCAAGGAGTTGGTATCCGATCAAGGCAAACACTTTGAGAACAAAATATTTTATGAGTTATCCCAACACCTTGGCTTTTCCCACAAGTTCGCTTCTCCATACTACCCTCAGTCCAATGGCCAGGTAGAAATTGTCAACAAATCCCTTAAAACAATGTTGCAGCATGTGGTGAACAACCATAGAACCAATTGGCACCATATGGTGTTTTTAGCCTTGTGTGCATACTGCATGATGGTCAAAGCATCTATATGATTCATACCCTTCCAATTAGTCTATGGGGTCAAAGTTGTCCTCCCCATTGAGCATGAGATCCCTACCCTGCACTTAGACATCGAACTTCTCGCTAACACCACATCTTTAGAACAAAGGTTGCTATAGCTAGAACAAGTCGACAAAATCAGTGAGATTCTCTCCAGCATAATGAAGCACACAGAAAGTGGAGAAAAGCCTCTTTTGACCTCATTTTCACCCTCGGTCCTTTAGCGAAGGGGATTTTGTCCTCCGTTATGATGTTTCCAAAGAAGCGTTAGGACCAAGAAAATTAGAAACATTATGGAAAGTCCCATACATTGTCAAACATTTCCTCCTCAAGGGGACGTACATATTATTAGAGCCTGATGGGAGTTGCCTCAAAGATCTCATCAATGGGATTTATCTTAAAAAATTCCATCCATAACATTTCAAATAGACTTAGAATGAAAATGTGTGCACCATGAATTATTTTTATGATGACCAATTCATCATGGATACACTCTAAAACCTTTATCTCATCATATATCACAGATGGATCATCCTCAAGCTTATCATCACAGGTTCACTGATGGTGCTTCTCGGTGGTCGCAAAACCTCATTGCAGCAACCTGGGCCATATAATCTACCGGCCACACACCATGTCTCACAAATGGACTACATATATGTTTGACTACCAATAATCAAGTCGAATACGACATTGTCATAGGCCTCTTGGCTGATGCCTCCCATCTAGGTATCATTCACCTACATGTAGTCCTTGATTCCCATCTTCTTATATGACACAGTTGAATAGAACCTTCAAAGTTCATGATCCATGCCTCTTTCATAAATATCTTTATGCACAAATATTATCTTGTGGCTTTGATCATATCACATTGATGCATATACCAAGAAATCAAAATCATATAGCTGACCACATAGCTAATCAAATCCTAGACTGGCACGTATCACATATATATCACCATCAAGAAACATGAAGCATCAACATAATATCCATCACATAAATGCAGACATACATCACATGTATGGAAGCATACACATAAAGACACAACATAAGAGCCACAAAAAATCACATTCTTATTTATATATATATATATATATATATATAATATATTATATATATATATATATATATATTTATTACATATATCAAAAAAAATATAATGAGTACAAAAAGTATATCTATATGTTTCCTCAAGGTCAGGAAAAGTAGGTCATCAAATTAGGGGAGCATCCTCATAACGAATGTTTTCCTCAGTACATACAAAAACTCTATCTAGGGTTGTGCCTTGAAACCACCTACCTAAGGTCCCACTACCTCATCTAGTACTAGAAGGGGATGCACAGTTGCTACCGCCATCGCGAAGCGATGAAGAGTTGAAATATCCACTCTGTTTTGTGCCAGAACCATCTCCATGATCTCCTCCCCCAAACCATCCCACCCCTCACTGGGCATCTCTCATGCTAGGGTGACCACTCGGCCCCATGCATCCTCTGAGTCCCTCAACTAAGCCTCTATAGCCTCTTCTCGATCCTTTACAGCCACTACTCAAGCCTTTTCCACCTCAGCACGCTCTTGTAACCTGATGATCTCCGCTAATGTGGAGGAGCTACCTCCCTCTCTAAAGGGACTACCAATCTCTAGCCGACAATGTTGCACCTGCCTCTTATTCTCCTCCTGAGCCCTGCAATCTCTCGGTCATTATGGCATGGCAAAAAATCATACATGGTATCATCATCATCAAAAAAATGCATCATATATATACATGTAAGAAATCACAAATGAAGAAATCTCAAATCACGTACATGTTGGTCCCTAAGCATCACCAAGAGGAAGCCCCATGTCTGGATCACCCCTAAAGTCCACACTCCAATAGGGGTACTCTAGAATAATATGAGGTTTGGATCTTAACCAACACTCCACAGTGATGTTCCAAGAATGCCCTGCAGTATCAATGGAGTAGCTACCTCCCTCTCTAAAGGGACCACCAATCTCTAGCCGACAATGTTGCACCAGTTTCTCATGCTCCTCTTGAGCCCTGGCATCTCTTAGTCGTTGTGGCATAGCATCCACACCAATAGTATGCATGCGCCAAGGATCGTTGGCTACCAAATAGGCCAATGGTCATCTATGGGGTCCCACATCTGCAAGAAAGCATACATGGTGTTATCTCAAAATCAAGTCCTGATAGGCTGCTGGTCAGGTTGACTCTAAGTAACTATTTCAAACCAAGCTTTTGACTAAGGCTTAGCCTCCTTAGCCTAAGAGGGCTCTCTCAAAAAGGTTATTGATTTTGATTAATGATAAGATGGCTAACTCTTGTGGTGTAACAACATGGACAAATATAAAGGCTGGATAAGCATTACACAAGTTTCCATTGGGCCTATGGAGTCAATCATACTTCAGTAAATTATGACACTGCCTTTACATAGAAGTCAGGGAACTTAGCATTTAGATGTTCAGAATACAACTTACATAAAACCACAGTTCATACATGCATACAGGAAGTCAGAGCACAATCAGTGAATTCTGAGTGATTATGCATTCATGCAACTGTAAAAAAGACATTAAGGAAGACAAATCACAACATTCTGAAAATGACAATCCTTCATGAATCCTGAGAAGAAAAGCAGTGATTATTATTACTGAAATAGTCTTTACATAAGCAAAACAGTACTTTTTGCTATCAATTTCCAACTCCATTACATTGTTGTTTCAGCTATATATAGAATCCTTATTCTAACTAATTCGAGCTTCCTCCTCCAACATGAGGGGAATTTGATAACTCGATAACTATCTCTAATGACACCTATCAACTATTTAACTAACTATTAAATACAATAAAGTGCTAACTGGAATTTTAAAGAGTTCTAAATTAACTATGACTCTAACTCCATATTACATGCGTAATGGCTTTAATTGAGATGATTCCTTTCTTTGACATCTGGTTCTCTTTCAGTTTGGCTGAGATGGGTGTTTAATGCTCCATGTTGGCCTTGGATGCTGTACCATCTTCACTGTCTAGGAAAATCAGGAGACTTTCCTTGCTTCTCAGCTTTATGGTCTTCAAATCTTCATAAGTCGGTTGTTTATTGTTATCCCTCAAAATATGATGGTGGCCACTTTGTGATATCCTGTCCACTGTTACGAAACCTGATTTGATGATGTTTCATCCACTGTTTTGAAAACAAAAAGGAGAACTCATTCAAGCTGTTTGATGCATGCTTCAATTCTTTTATGATATGACAAAATGCCACGTCCTTAATACGTTGTCCACCGTTTTCATATGTGCAGGCAAAAGTTCTTGCAAGCTGTCTTGATCTTGTCGAAAGCTGATGGCTTCAGATGATTCCTTGTAGACATATTCTTTTCAAAATTCGTGCTTGTATTTCAAAACTGGTTGACTGACATTAGATTGTGTAGCTTCAGTAGTTTCGCAGTGTGCTACGAAACTGCTGTACATTATTCATCTTCAGCAGTTTCGTAGTGCGCTACGAAACTACTGTGTGATTCCAAAAACACAGTTTCAACCCAAAATTTTGAAATTGTCTGGGTTGATTAGGTGGAAAATAAGGAGCCAGCGGGCAATCTGGAAAACATCTCCTCATTCTCACCCACTTCCCATCTCTATTGACAAGAATAACATTCCAGGCATGTGGTGTGTAGTCCATATAACCCCTTACTAGCTCACAAAGAATAGGAGGATCCGCCCTATCACATAGATAATTCATTAGAATGGCTTTGTGTCGACAAACACCATAGTGAAGTGCTCCTATAGGCACTACATTAGTGTTCCGCTGTTCTTTTTATAATCCTGACAGACTTTTCACAAAGGATACTAATACCAGGAACTGTTATATTTCTGAATGTTTGTTCGGAAGAGACTGCCACATTGGAATTGCTATCAAGGGAACAGGAACACACAAATGGCAGTCCTACATTGGCCCCAACAATAGCTCTTCACATGGTTGATATATTCAGAGATTTATCACTTCCACCAAAACAATCTGACACAAAGAGGGCAAGTAGTAACAAAATCCCCGTGATTCTAAAAAACACACCTTTGCAACAGCTGTTAAGTTTCCCAAGGTACAACGTTGTACAACAGATCCTGATGCTCCACGTCCAACTTCTTCATATAGGCATGGAGTAACACCAGAGTTCCCTGCAGTTACTGAATCCTCGTCAAAAGTTGTGGAATGATAGAATCTACTTAATGGAATATACCTATAAAAGTACTCAGCGTCCTCCTCTGGTCTTATGTCAACAGGACGACAAGCATCAACTTTTCAAAGTTTATCAATGGCTTAAATGGGCGATCTCGTCCAGCATCATAGAAGCCATCGGGTAAATGATCATTGACACCACAGAAAGACTCAAAACTATATTTTTGAGATGCCCAGGAGAATTCCTCCATGGATCTTCTTCGTTTGTTGGGCTTAGTATTTTTTATAAGAGTTCCATGACGCTTACCTAGTTTGGTAAAATCATCATTACTGGCCTGAGAGAAATCATCTAATTGACTGCTATTCTTTGAATTGTCAATAATTATACCTTGATGCTTAACTGGTTTGGGAATATCGTCATTACTGGCCTCAGAGCAACCATCTAATTGACCAACCTCCTTCACAAGAGCAATGGATGTTCCACTCTGATCCATAATTGACCTGACATTAGAAATAACTTTGCCCGACTTACTACTGACGGAATCAGTACAACATAAAAACTAACTATTAAAATCATCCAAAGGAAATCTGCCTTTTAGTGTTGACTTTTGCGCTGGAGATATGGGGTGAATTTCTCTGGTATTAATGCACCCAGTGTCATCTGGATCTTTGCCTCTCCTTGCCACATCCTGAACCTGAGGATCCAACTCTTTTTCACTGTGAGAACTTTTTATCGGTGCATCATCATTTGACACATGCATTGACTCCATTATAGTTCCTTTGTTCTCTCTTTCTTGATGACCTTCAGCACGGAGCTTCCTACTGTTGTTCAATCACTCTTGATGAGCCATTTGTTGTTGATTATCACGGTGTTGCTGCTTCCACACTTTTCTTGGCCTGAATGCGAGAGAATATCTAAAGAGATTTTGACCCCTGTATGGACCAGAGAAACCAGGAAAAGACTCCTCTGAAAATAAATCACAAACATGCTTGTCCCAGCTGTAGTGATAAGGTTGAGAGCAATAACTAAATTCTTATTAGAGTACCGAAGAGTGTACTAGTTCTTCTAGTCCTCCTCATCATACAACAGAGTGTCTTTTACAGGAACATATCCTGCATCCCTAGACAACTTCTCTAACATTGCATAGATATCCTTTGTTTGAGAGTGCGTTCGGTCTCCTATTAAACCATCTCAATCCAGCTCTGATAGAGAAGAAACACGGGACTTCCATCCACAAGAAACCTTTGAGAAATTTTTTAAAAAATGAATGTTTAGGATTTAAAACATTTTTTCTTCAGTGATAACAGTGGCTCCACTTGGGATAGTGTGCCCTTGTGGTACACTAAGAACTCGTAGGTCCAGTGCTTTGTCATTTTTATAAAAAACATGGATTTTCTTGACAAACATACCTTTCAAGCTTCTTGGGCCTTCACCTCGAGCTTAAGCTTGATGATCACTGTAGGAGAAAGGAATCTACATCTACTAAAAAAAAAATGCTCAGTCAACCTTGAGCTTATTTGCATATTCCTACCTACCTACCCTATCCATTTCAAACTTCTTTCAGCTCAAACAATGTGAGATTTCCAATGTAGCCAATCATTTGCCTTATCTGATATTTGAGTTTTTTGACTGCATTGGAGTTCAAAGCCGTTATGATATTGTGATGACCACTGCCACTGAAATTGCCTCTGATCTTCATAGAAAAACTGAAACACTGGAGAGTAAAACTCTTCCATGTATTTAGCTATAGGGTCCCAGAATACATGATCAACTTGATGATTCTTGTAACTTTCTGGTTGTATAAATTGATCTTCAACAACAGTGAACTCTTCCTCAATCATGAAAGAAAAAGGAAGAAACACCCTCTCCTTGTGTTTTGACATAGAAACCTTCTGAAAAGAATGATCATGACCATGAAGACTATATGATTGAATTTGACCTTGTAGACCTTCAATGTCTTTCTCAATGTCCTTAGCAACTTCATTCAAAAATTTCATCTTATCCTCTGCCTTACACTCAAATGATTTTAGATACGAGGACAAGGACAAAGAAAAATTTTGATCTTTTTCTCCATTACTATGATCATTATTCCATTGTTTGAAACCTTGAATTGAAGGAGAGTTTTCCACCACATCTGATCTATCTATCCATTCCTCCAAAAACATAAGCCAAAAGTCTTCAAATGACTTAATGGATTTGGTAGGAAAGCTTTCAATCCACCGTTTACATTTCCCTTGAAATGAATCATAAAATAACATAATGCAAACATCCTCATGTTTAACTCTAAGAAGCTCTGTAAAATCACAAAAATCTGATATATGCTTCAAAGTTAAACTCAAATCTTCTCCATTGAATTTTGGACCATTCCTTATAAAATATGCATCCTTGGGAAAATGATTTGGGAAACCATGAATTCCTGAAAAATCTATGCATGCATACCTTGAAATAAGAATGGTAGCATATGGGTCCTTCATAACTCCAGAGGAATCACCATGAATCTATGAATTTTGAATTCTTCAACAATGGAGTCGCCAAGGTAGATTTGCAGCCTCAAAAATTCCTCTGAGCTCCTGCTACCTTCAGAAGTTCAGTTATTTGATTTCGGGAACGAATAATCTTCAGACTC
>APFE031654043.1:60665-72156 GCA_000404065.3 Pinus taeda
AAAAAGACATTAAGGAAAGAACAAATCACACATTCTGAACATGACAAATCCTTCATGAATCCTGAGAAGAAAAGCATATGATTTATATTACTGAAAATGGTCTTTACATAAGCTAAAACAGTACTTCTGCTATCAAATTTCCAACCCTCATTACATTATTGTTTCAGCTATATATAGAATCCTTATTCTAACTAATTCGAGCTTCCTCCTCCAGCATGAGGGGAATTTGATAACTCAATAACTATCTCTAATGACACCTATCAGATATTTAACTAACTACTAAATACAATAAAGTGCTGACTGGAATTTTAAAGAGTTATAAATTAACTATGACTCTAACTCCATATTACATGCGTAATGGCTTTAATTGAGATGATTCCTTTCTTTGACATCTGGTTCTCTTTCAGTTTGGCTGAGATGGGTGTTTAATGCTCCATGCTGGCCTTGGATGCTGTACCGTCTTCACTGTCTAGGAAAATCAGGAGACTTTCCTTGCTTCTCGGCTTTATGGTCTTCAAATCTTCATAAGTCGGTTGTTTATTGTTATCCCTCAAAATATGATGGTGGCCACTTTGTGATATGTTGTCCACTGTTACGAAACCTGATTTGATGATGTGTCATCCACTGTTTTGAAAACAAAAAGGAGAACCCATTCAAGTTGTCTGATGGATGCTTCAATTCTTTTATGATATGACAAAATGCCACGTCCTTAATATGTTGTCCACCGTTTTCATATGTGTAGGCAAAAGTTCTTGCAAGCTGTCTTGATCTTGTTGAAAGCTGATGGCTTCAGATGATTCCTTGTATAAATATTCTTTTCAAAATTCCCGCTTGTATTTCAAAACTGGTTGACTGAGATTAGATTGTGTAGCTTCAGCAGTTTCGCAGCGTGCTACGAAATTGCTGTACATTAATCATCTTCAGCAGTTTCGTAGCACGCTACGAAACTGCTGTGTGATTCCAAAAACACAGTTTCAACCCAAAATTTTGAAATTGTCTGGGTTGATCAAGTGGAAAATAAGGAGCCAGCAGGCAATCTGGAGAACATTTCCTCATTCTCACCCACTTCCCATCTCTATTGACAAGAATAACATTCCAGGCATGTGGTGTGTAGTCCATATAACCCCTTACTAGCTCACAAAGAATAGGAGGATCCGCCCTATCACATAGATACTTCATTAGAATGGCTCTGTGTCGAAAAACACCATAGTGAAGTGCTCCTATAGGCACTACATTAGTGTTCCGCTGTTCTTTTTATAATCCTAACAGACTTTTCACAAAGGATACTAATACCAGGAACTGTTATATTTCTGAATGTTTGTTCGGAAGAGACTGGCACATTGGAATTGCTATCAAGGGAACAGGAACACACAAATGGCAGTCCTGCATTGGCCCCAACAACAGCTCTTCGCAGGGTTGATATATTCAGAGATTTATCACTTCCACCAAAACAATCTGACACAAAGAGGGCAAGTAGTAACAAAATCCCCATGATTCTAAAAAACGCTCCTTTGCAGCAGCTGTTAAGTTTCCCAAGGTACAACGTTGTACAACAGATCCTGATGCTCCACGTCCAACTTCTTCATATAGGCGTGGAGTAACACCAGAGTTCCCTGCAACTACTGAATCCTCGTCAAAAGTTGTGGAATGACAGAATCTACTTAATGGAATATACCTATAAAAGTACTCAGGGTCCTCCTCTGGTCTTACGTCAACAAGACGACAAACATCAACTTTTCAAAGTTTAACAATGGCTTAAATGGGCGATCTTGTCCAGCATCATAGAAGCCATCGGGTAAATGATCATTGACACCACAGAAAGACTCAAAACTATATTTTTGAGATGCCCAGGAGAATTCCTCCATGGATCTTCTTCGTTTGCTGGGCTTAGTATTTTTTATAATAGTTCCATGACGCTTACCTAGTTTGGTAAAATCATCATTACTGGCCTGAGAGCAATCATCTAATTGACTTTTGTTCTTTGAATTGTCAATAATTATACCTTGATGCTTAACTGGTTTGGGAAAATCGTCATTACTGGCCTCAGAGCAACCATCTAATTGACCAACCTCCTTCACAAGAGCAATGGATGTTCCACTCTGATCCATAATTGACCTGACATTAGAAATAACTTTGCCCAAATTACTACTGACGAAATCAGTACAACATAAAAACTAACTATTAAAATCATCCAAAGGAAATCTGCCTTTTAGTGTTGACTTTTGCGCTGGAGATATGGGGTGAATTTCTCTGGTATTAACGCACCCAGTGTCATCTGGATCTTTGCCTCTCCTTGCCACATCCTGAACCTGAGGATCCAACTCTTTTTCACTATGAGAACTTTTTATCGGTGCATCATCATTTGACACAGGCATTGACTCCATTACAGTGCCTTTGTTCTCTCTTTCTTGATGACCTTCAGCACGGAGCTTCCTACTGCTGTTCAATCGCTCTTGACGAGCCATTTGTTGTTGATTATCACGGCGCTGCCGCTTCCACACTTTTCTTGGCCTGAATGCGACAGAATATCTAAAGAGATTTTGACCCCTGTATGCACCAGAGAAACCAGGAAAAGACTCCTCTAAAAATAAATCACAGACATGCTTGTCCCAGCTGTAGTGATAAGGTTGAGAGCAATAACTAAATTCTTATTACAATACTGAAGAGTGTACTAGTTCTTCTAGTCCTCCTCATCATACAACAGAGTGTCTTTTACAGGCACATATCCTGCATCCCTAGACAACTTCGCTAACATTGCATAGATATCCTTTGTTTGAGAGTGCGTTCGGTCTCCTATTAAACCATCTCAATCCAGCTCTGATAGAGAAGAAACACGGGACTTCCATCCACAAGAACCCTTTGAGAAATTTTTAAAAAAATGAATGTTTAGGATTTAAAACATTTTTTCTTCAGTGATAACACACGGTATCATCATCATCAAAAAAATGCATCATATATATACATGTAAGAAATCACAAATGAGGAAATCTCAAATCACGTACATGTTGGCCCCTAAGCATCACGAGGAGGAAGCCCCATGTCTGGATTGCCCCTAAAGTCCACACTGCAATAGGGGTACTTTAGAATAATATGAGGTTTGGATCTTAACCAACACTCCACAGTGGTGTTCCAAGAATTCCCTGCGGCATCAATGGAGCCCACAACCTAATACATGGGATTCTAGCATAACTTGGTGACGCTTCTAAAAATGGTTTAAGCATCACTACCCTCTCATAAAAAATACTACATAGGACGCTCACATAACATAAAATTTGCACCTAGCCCCGTCGTACCAATGTAAGCTGTGAGACCCTACCCCTATATAGAAATTCTCCTAGTCAAAGAAGTGGTCAGTCCACAATCTCTCCAGCATTGAGATCTGAGGCTCTAACGCCAGGTGAGGGGAAGCTGACCCAGAAAGTCATACAATCATCGCCGGCACAATGCACTCAACAAGATATATAATGGAAGAAACTTAGATGCACCTGTCATCAATAGCATTGGGCCCATAATGACCCCCTACATGCACATGAATGTCTACCTACCCACTCAATAGGGGTAGTTGTAAGACCTCCCCATGAGGCATTGACTCGGTAACGAAATATAAATCTACCTAAGCAGAAATTGGTAGGTTAGCTCGTAGGATATTGAATATCTCCTGCTCGGTATCACAACATCGAATTAGGAACCACATGAATGCATCCTGCAACCTTAGAATAGGCTTTTGAAGAAACTTCAAGAACCCCCATCCCGCTAATGTCCTACTAGAAACTGAATCTCTAGCAATCGCTACACGAAGGGGATCCTAGTCATGTTCTCTCCATAGCACGTCCATCCTACCATTAAGGGTGTCAAAAATAAAAATCAACCTCATAGGCAAAAAAGGTCATTTCACATATCTACGCGTTTATGGAAGTAAAAGGCACACATTCTACACATTTTATGCATCTATTTATTGAGAAAATGTGTAGACTACGCATATGTCTGACCATAAGCCGCAGCGATGTCGGATACCAGGTCACCCATTTTCTCAAAAAGTGGACATGCAATCCGCGCGCCTATTCTCATTACAAGTGTGCAGACTGCACTGGCTTAGACGACTTAGCCATAGGGTCATCAAACCAACGACCCTACAGCTTTTGTCCCCTAAGCCACATGGTCAGTGTGGCTGACCATCAAACGTCCATAGAGGCTCCATGGGTATCCCTAAGAACTTGTGGATATTGTGCGACTAAAACTTAGTCACTCACGTGGTCAATATATTTTACCCTAAAAAAAGGTCGTACATGTCACCCCTATACGGCCTACCTAACCTAGTCTACCAAAATGACAAAGTTAGGGTTATGTGCTCTAGCTTGTCCCCCATCACGCACTACCCAGGTGCATAGTTGACCATAATGGTAGGAAACAACTCCTGGAATAGCTCTGATCTCCCAAAATAGCAAGCACAAATGAGGTGGCATATGTCCCACTTTTCTCTATATGTCACACTCTTTTCCATATTCTAGAGCCTAATACAAGAGCTCAATACCTCCATTTACAAAACCATCAGAAACACAAGGATCAGGACCACATCATCTTCATCACGGTACCCTCTGTTCCATTTCAACCCCAAACTAATTTTTGGGCCTGCCACATGCTCAAAGTACCACTTCAAGTGCACCTTCTCTTATTTTTTATTCATCTTGTTCAACCAATTTCATCTTATATATGTTTTTATCAAGATGTTTTCACTTAGGGTATTGGTTGTTGAGGTTGCAAGTACATCAACAACTTCCTGCCAAAATTATCATTTTGGTGGTCGTCGATAAGGCAGGTATCATTCGTCACTTAGCAGGATAGGCTTCCTACAAATCTTTGCATATCCTGACATCATTTCTCTAAAATGCACCTTAGGGTCCATCATCTCGACCAATTTTACCACCACCTCCCCTTACACATGGTAAATGTTGATGTTGGTCGATAGAGCCTCCCTACTCATGGATCACCTCATGTTATAGACACCCACATTTTATTTGGAATCCACGACCATCTACTCCAGCCTAGGAGCTATCTCACTTTGCATGCCTTGAACATTAGCATCATCCTTCTCTTCTTCACTTATTTCTAACCAACCCTACTCCTGAGCCACCTTATTCATTTGTGATGGCTAAAGATGAATGCTCTTCTGCACTCTACATTGGGACTCTCATCCCTCCATACAACATAAGCCCATTTGCATCATTCCATCAACCTCGTCAACCTAACACCAAGACCAGCCAATGGGGCCCCCACCATCCTCAAAATAAACTTTACCTCTATCATCATACAGGTCACTGTTTCATGGGACATCCATCTCTGTGTATGTACATCCCAAACCACCTTTATATTCTTTTGGCAAGTGTACAATTTTTTTTTGAGAAAATAGTCCCCACCCATATTTTCATGCCTTGTACCCAGCGGTAGTCCCTAGTCATCCTTGGTAGTTTCCCACACATAATCCACATTCGTTCACCATATTCATGCCAGTCATAACATACTCACACCTACTCTAGATGTCCTACCAACTCCAAGGCCACTCCTCTCAAAACAAATGTTTTTATTGCTACCACTCACATTGTAGCTCCGACCTCAGGCAAGTTTTCCACATCCATTCATATTGTCAGCTTTTATTATCATGCCTTGTTGACCCAAAATATTACAATATGTTTCACTACACATCTTGATTTCCCAAATGAGCATTTTGGGTGGTTGATTCATGTTTCCCATCGACTTCAACACCCATCTTCCAGGATCGAGGGAGTACCTTGGGTGCTCCCTCCCCTTATGTGGGATCCTGAGTTGGCACATTGCGAATCACTATTGCCCATTGATGTCATCGCCCCCCTAACATTTGACACCAATATACGCTCTCATATCAGGGTTGTATTGTAGTTTATGAGCGTTGTAGTTCTCTCATTTAGTCGAAGACCCACACATCGCGTAGCACCTCACTTAGAAGTGCTTACATATTGATGCATGGGAGGTACCACATTTGAAGACCCATGTATCCACAATCACCTCATTCAAGTAGTTCTTCACCTTCTCTAATGCATGGAGGCATCTAGTCAGTCTATTTGTTGAAGAAGCGCCCCTACGGGCATTAGTAGTTACCATCATCAGTTATCAGCATGTCAACCACTCCAACACTTACTTGACAGGAATATTTCCTATCCAATTGTAACAAATAGTCCTTAGTCATCATAAAGAGCATGGGACATGTCCTCCTCATATAAGCAATTTTTTCAGAACATGGTTAACTTTTATCCTCAGTTAAGTTTTTTCCCTACTCATCTTCGCAGCAAGTTATTCTCTCTATAAAGAAGTGGATTAGATTCTCAGTCAGAAAAGAAAATGTGATGTATTTCAGCTATACATTTCCCCTAACCTCATACATCAGGGGGAGACTATTAACATCAAAAAAATGTACACATATCTGTACGATCCAAAAGATGCCAAAGTCATCTAGCATAACTTAAAAGTGAATATTTAATTTCTCCTAATTTCTATTGTATATTGAACTAAAAATTAATGGTTGTGCGATTTCCCTTCGATAGTCATGTGACAGTGCATCATTTCCTTTGAATTCCACGCATTCAAAGGAAAGGTCGATTCATCAAATTCGGGACCATTTCCCACACTTGGAACATGATTCCTCTACATGTTCCAGTCAAGGACAACCAAATTTGAGGTACCCTGAAGATATGCAACCCTCAAAGGAATCCTCTTGTCCTACTCATAAGTTATTTTCATTCATGAACCAAGAGAGGAAAGAGAGATTCAAAAAATTATATATAAGTAGGCCATGAGAGGACCAAAGAGAAGATAATGTTATGCTGGCAAATTGCTATCAGAGAAATCATTCATTTCATTGTTGAAGTAGAAGAAGTAGAGCACTATTGTGTTGGCAGAGTTGCTTCTTAGCAATCCATCACTCTAGTGTGGGGAGGATTCACCAATAATAGAGCCTTGATACTTCTTTGATAAAGAGGAGAATCTCACAAAGAGAATGAGGAAAGGAACCTCCTTGCTGAGGATTTTTTAGCACCATAGCTCAAAGAATTCTCTTCAAGTGTTTAGAATTCTTCTATTTGTAGTCATATTTTACCACCAATAGTCAATAAAGGGAGCCATTTTCCATAATTATGTTGACTTGTTTGCTTCATTAAGCATTATTTGTGTGTTTATCTCTTTGTTTTAGTTTATGGTTGTATATGCGTTGTTTTCACCATTTGCAATGCTTTGTTTCTTCATGCTTGTCCACTGACAACAAGCAAACTACTTGTATTTCTTTGTAGGGAACAACTAACTGCTAAGAAGGTGTCTTTTGGTACCTCATTGCTACAAAAACACTACAACAATGGCGACAGGTGTGTGGAAAATGAAAAATAGTAACAACTTCAATAATATAAAGTTCAAGAGCATTATTAATATCACATTAATTCTATAAACTAAGTCATTTACAAACATAAGATCCTGATGAAATAATCTTTGAACAGGGGGGACAGTGAAGATTCTAAACCATAGTACCTACATATCAGTGTGTATATGATCTATGTGGTGGAAACCTTTGAAAAATGATTAATTACATTTGTAAGAGGAAATATTGTCTAAAGGTAGAAATATTGTTTGACAAAGAAATATAGATATATATATATAGTAATTGTAAATTCAGAATTAATCACATAATCAAACATGTAAAAGAAGCCATAAGGTCATAATGAGAAGTACATATAGAAAGGTTAAGGATACCATTTATTAGAAATGAGGTTATAAGGGAAAACCAACATGGATTATATAAATGGGAATATAAAGAAAATAATATTATGAATGATAAGTTAAGAAGGAATTAGGAAGGAAACCATTAGACAACATAGGTAAACATCCTCCTATTTATTGAGATAAAGTAAATGTAAATGAGGTATAGAAATAGAATTTTATGGAGAACTTGATTGAAAAAGGGTTTTGGAAGAAAGAAGAAATTCCTTGGATCAACTTTAAATACCTATAACAATAATATAAAAGAAAAGTTTAATGGGAGAAACTTATGTATAAAAGAGTAGGATTCTGCAACGATTTTATATTAACAAAAAAATGTTTTAAAGGACGTACATTATAGTTGTTACATCAGGGCATAGGATACAACCGAGTGGATTGGAGGGTGAAAATGCGGTGGTGATTTGTGGAGTTCAAACGAAAATTTGGCAGTAGGGGACACCAAAATTGGACAACGGAAGGGATGACAAAGCGGGAAGTAGGTCCAGATGAATTGGCGAGGGAGGAGAGAGTGGTTTCGATTGGGGAAATGATGCTTGTTGCAACAGTTGATCAGTGCTAGGATAAGGCATGGATCGAATTGAAATCATGGAGGAACAAAGAGATATTTGGCAGATTAGTGGGAACTAGGAGCATAACCAGTTGCTCTGATACCACTGTAGTAAAAGAAAACACAATTGTGCAAAATACATATATAAATATTTTTTTATTGATGAATCAATTGATAGTTACGTGCCTTTGTAATGGTGTGGCTAAATAGGCATTGAATGGTCATTAAGGTTTGAATGGCCATGTCTTTTCCATTTATAACTTAATTATTTTTTCATTAATATTTATTTATTTATTCATATCATTGATCTTATGAATATTTTTTTTTCTATGTTAAGACTAACCTAAGTACCAACGGGGGATTTGAACCAGTGACCTATCGCAAGGAGTGCCTTAACAGCGCACTCATTCACCGTCAATCCAAAGCCCCGTGGGCCATTGATCCTATGAATATTAAGTATTATATTAATTCCTTTTTATCTATAATATTTTTAGAGATAATACACATTTTCTTTTCTTAGTTAGTCTAAAAAGACAATGTTGAAATGGGTAGATATGATTTTGGGTACAATATTGAAAATATGATTTTGAAATTTTTACGGTTAGAAATGTTTACAACATGATTTTCCAAAACATTGGTAATATTTTTTATTACTTTTTCGACATTTCAAATCTAAATCAAAACATATTATCAAAACAACAAATAAATTGAAAATTAGACAAATTATATTAATACAATAAATGCAAAAACATATTTAAAACAAAAAATTAGAAAAATATATTAAATTAAAATATTATATAGATAGATAGATAGATAGATATAGATATAGATATAACATAACAATTTAAAATAAATATAGAAATATTAAATGATAATACCTAAAAAATTAAAATTTTCACCACACTCCCCATATGAGGTGTGAGGGAGGGGACAATCTTGGGGAAGGCATATGGCCATTGCCACACCAAGTTTAAATATGGGGATTTAGCATGCCTCTCCATCCATGAAAATTAGAC
The DNA here is from genome assembly GCA_000404065.3 of Pinus taeda. Lineage (NCBI taxonomy): Eukaryota > Viridiplantae > Streptophyta > Pinopsida > Pinales > Pinaceae > Pinus > Pinus taeda. Next base: position 70,026 of record APFE031654043.1, read on the forward strand.
GAACATTCTATCATGCACTTTACACATGACTTCACATTACTCCATGTGTATGATAGAGAATATTGGTAGCTAGGTTTTAACGATGAACAATTTGGCATACATTACAAAGGTCAAATCTACAAGTGGAAATGTCTATATCCTACTCTAGGATTATTAATTTTCTGATGCACCATCAAAATTCGTCATTGTATAAGGTGGAGGGAGTTTGGTCCGTGTACCAACCAAATCCAACATGAGCCAAAGTTTAAACTTTGATTTAGGTTGCAATATTACAAGGAATCAATTCCATTCATGGTCTTAGGCTCCCGTGTGGGGATTTCAATGTAGGAAAGTGACAAATTCTTGTTTAAATTCCCTTCTCATAGTCATAATTCATCATTGGTAGGCTTTTTCTAATTGGATCCAAGCTACACTATGGATTTTATATTTTCTTTTCCATCTCACCACTACTAGCTGAGAGTTATTTGGCTCCTTCCTTTCTTCCTCCCATAGTTCACTCCTCGCTACCCTTTCCTTCCCTTTAGCATTCCTCTAGGTCTCAGCAACCAGTCAATTATGGAAGCAAGTCCTATTCCTTCTCAACATGTCATTTTCTTTGGCTACCTCTAGACTATTTCCTCCTTTTTCACCTCCTTGTTTGGAATCACATCCACTCCCTTCCTCTTTGGGCGATGTTTCAAGCCCTCCCCTTTTCTCACCTTCTTCCTATCTTTTCCCTTCCCTGATTTAGCTTTGGACCTGGTATTCATATGTTGGACCATGGCTAAACAACGTGATGGGTCTAGAAGAGAAGAAACTTACTATCATGAGATGGGTTCTTGAGCTTAATAGCATGTAAATACCTCAACATGGTGTTTTAGAGCCCACACTCCACCTCAAATTCAGGAAGAAATAACCAATGTGGAAAGAGGGAATGCAATTGAATGTGTATGTTTGTCAGACTTGGAAATTGCAAGTGAATTCTAAAATTAGATCCTAGATGTTAGACACATAAGGAGGAGGTTCAACCAATACATGTACACCATAGATTATATGTTGGTACATGAAGAAGTTGCTTGGGATATTTCTAATGGATATAAATGAAGCTCAAGAAGAAATATTATTGATGTTAGATGAATTACAACTCATAGCTAAGGGACTGGATTGTTGAATACAATAAATTGAAGCCTAACTAGACCTTCCTCGAATTCTAAGTTTCTCACTAGAGAGCAACAAAGAACCCATTTTTGACAAGGAGTAAGACTCTCCCAAGACTAGTTGTTGACTTTTTCTTACTCTCTTACTATTTTTTTTTTTACTTTTGGTTTTCTAGTTTTAAGGTATAGATTTAGCAGGCCACAGGCCTTAGACTATAATTGTTGTAATTTTTAACTCTAAAAACAATGTCAATTTTTGGATGCTCAAGAATCTCTACTTCTACCATTAGTTTGATTTCCCTGGTGGTAGACCAAGGTAGAGAAAAATAGATGTTTTAGTTTGGATCTAATCAAACACAAAACATTTTTTATTACATAAAAAAAGTTAAAATAAAATTAAATCACCACACTAATAATTAATAATCTTCACCACAAAAATATTGAAATAGAGTAAAATTAAGGTTGCACTATTTCCTAATCATTTGAGATAGGATGAGAACTAAGTGGAAGGTGGAGGGAGTACATAACTAGGGTTTCCTAGCTACAATGTTTCCCCTGGCTTTCTTTGCAGTGGTTTCTTTGTTGTGGCATGTAGAATGTTTCAAAGTTCATGGTAGAGCAAGATTTTTTTTGTTGATTCAGGGATTGAGTTTTGGTTTTTCAGATCTTGGCTTGCTATTGGCTTAGTTGATCTATTCTCTCAGCCTATTGTTTGCGTGTGATAGTCCGTTGGGGATTTCAACTATTGTTGTTATGATATGGTGATGTATGTTATTTATTTGTTGGTTGTAATATGTTGGTTTCGTGTAGCTGAGAATTTAGATTTCACCTTCAATCATGATGTGTTGAGTTCATTGCTTGTGTTATCTCAAAATCAGACCCTGGAAGGCTGCAGACCAGGAAGACTTCAAGTAACTGTTTCAAACCTACTTTAGGCTGAGGCTTAGCCTCCTCAACCTGAGAGGGCTCTCTCTAGATGGGTTAATGATTTTGAT
>APFE031654043.1:81041-97639 GCA_000404065.3 Pinus taeda
GATTTCTCTTGTAAATAATTTATTTCTTAATTAATTATTTCAGTGATTTGTGTGCATATGTATTGTCTGGAACTTTCAGAGCTTTTAACATTTATCAGGGATAATATGCTAGATTTACTGTGTATTGCAATGCATGGTTATATGCATAGATAGAGTTTAAATATTCTCGGTTTTGCAAGCTAGGCTTGCATCAAGTGGTACCAGAGGAGGAATAGCTCTTTTTGAAGGTTCAAGTGTTTTTTTGTTAAGTTAATTGCATGTGATGATTTTTGGGACTGATGAATATTGATTTACAGGAATAGTGAAGAAATCTCAGCAGGAAGAAGGAGAAGTGAATGTGGAAAAACCTAAAGATTCAACATAGGTTGAATAAAGTTGCAGAGGAGAGAAGCCTACATGAGCAGTAGAGGATGCTCAAAAGGTTCCAGCAAAGAACCAATGATTACCAAAAGACCAGATCCGGAGGGAAGGATTGGTGAGGTAAGTGGCAGCAAGAGAGGTTGTTGTGGCAGAGGCTTCATGCAACTCATAGGTGAGCAACTCATGGTGAAGGAGATGACTACTAAAAGTCATAAAGGAGAGAGCAAAGGTTCAGAAAGAGGCCACAAAATAAAGGAGGAGAAATATGCCAAGGCGAATGGCAGAAGACAGCAGTTGACTGAGGAAGAGTATGAGAAAGAGAAAGCTGAGATAGCAATTCATCTTGAGCTATTGATGAAGTTGTTGCAGGAAAACGGTAAAGACTAGAGACATGGTTTACTGATGAGGAAGAGAGTGAAGTGGCAGAGGCTACAATAGAAAAGAGATTTACACATGCAGTTAACAGAAGAGAAGATTATTAATGATTTCTTGAATTATTGGGCAAATCCAGATGAGCTGGATAATGTGGACTCTTGTGTTTGTATAGCTGACAATTGTGATGTGATTACAGGTGTTGAGGAGGATGTGCCATCTTATGAAATTGTTATAGCACAAGAGGAAGTTCTTGTGGAAGTGAATCATTCTGAAGCACAGATAAAGGAAGTAAGAGTTGATACTGAAAGTTTATGTATGAATGCAGGTGATGATGATATGCTTCAGTGATGTTATAGAGAAATTGCATTGTTGGAATACTGGTTGGAGAATCCAGAGTGTGACAGGAAGATTGCAGAAGAAAGAGGCCAGTGCAGTGAACCAGAAGAAAAAGTTGCATATGAAGTTGCAGATGAAGTTGTAGATGAAATTGCAGATGAAATTGCAGGTGATGAGCCAAAGCATGTTGCAGAGGGGCAGGAAGTTTTGGAGGTAGCAACATCTATGGCGACAGAGGCAGCAACATCCATAGTGACAGATAGAGCAACATGTGGATTGATAGCAGCAGAAGAGGCACTGATGCCTTCTATTTTTTATTCTCACAATTGTTTTGTGAGTACAAGTCTTACTGGAGATGCTGGAGAAAAACTGTTAGACAGAGAAATTGAACTGATGAGGCAGATGATGATGAAGGAATTCCGAAAGAGACCAGCAGCAATGAAACAAAGGAGAAGTAGCAAACGAAAGACAACAGAAGATTGCAAGAGTGCAGCTAGTGGAGCAAGGCAGCATAAAGTGTGGAGACCTGGAGAAGAACAAGAGACAGAAGCAGCGGCAAATGGAAAGTTGCAACACAAGATATGGGATCCAGGCAAACATAGATCTGAACACATGATCAAGAGATCACGAATTTTTCTACCTTGGGAGACTGATGCGGGAACATCCAGCCCAAAAGGAAATTATTGTAAATAATAGACATAGGGGGTCATGCATTTGTGGAATTAGTTTCCTAAATTCCAGGCCAGTTCAATATTTAGGCTTTTAAGTGTGATTAATTAGATATTCTCAAAATAAATAAATAAAACTAGGAGAGCTTTTAGGCATAAAAGAAATGGATGAGGATCATTAAGTGATAAGGAAGCTTTTTTATTTTAGAACAGGGAAAAAGATGGGAAAAAGCCTCAAGATGCTTTTGCCATATGTATGCATTGCATGTAGAGTTAGAGCTTTTAGTTGAGTGATTTTAGGATTTTTATATCATGCTAAGTTTTATAAATTATGAAGCCTCAAAGGCATTGAAAATCAGAGAGTGAGAGAGAATGAGTGAGTATGAAGAAGAAGAGGCCATGAATAGGCCATGATTTCTCTTGTAAATAATTTATTTCTTAATTAATTATTTTAGTAATTTGTGTGCATATGTATTGTCTAGAACTTTCAGATCTTTTAACATTTATCAGGGATAATATGCTGGATTTACTGTGCATTGCAATGCATGGTTATATGCATAGACAGAGTTTAAAGATTCTGGGTTTTGCAGGCTAGACCTGCATCAGGAGGATCCAAGGATCGGTGGGGCCATTAAAAATGGTAGAGACCATTGAGACCGTCTGTGGAACCTCGGGTGGCAGCAGAGGAAAACATCCTGAAAGTGAGGAAACTGTCAGAAGATTGGTACCAATACTGACATAGGATTTAGGTATGCCACCCACTAAGGGCACATTGTTATTTCTAGGTAATAAGGAGTAATTTGGGGTACAAAAGGATATTTGATCCACTATGACTATTTTCCCATCCAAAGGAAATAATATGAGTCAGAATACCGAAAAAACAATAGCAGTAATAGCAAAAGCCAACTACAGCCCAAAAGCAGATTATAGTCGAGGTGGCAATCTATGACTTCGATGTGCACCATAACAGTTTTCCCACTCAAAGTGATGGGGTAGATAGCAAGGTATACTTTGGGGATGAAATTATGACCATCAAATGCTTTGAGGGAATTCGACGGTGGTGAGAGAGTGGGAGAACCCAAGGCAAGCCAACAGGAAGTAGACATTATGCAGGTCGAAGCACCTTCATCAATGACAATTTGGTCCTTCACCATTACCTGCACTTGAAATGCAAGATGATGGGAGAGGTGAGGCTTACTCTTTTACATGTAGAAATAACTAGATTAGAATCCTAAGGATCAATTCCACCAATGGCCAGAAGCAAAGCTTTCCATTGTGTTGGATAGGTTTGTAATACTTCAAGGGAAGACAGAGCAGATGGTGCTTGCACCAGATCTTCTACAATATTGTAGTTTTTGGAAGCACGTGTAGAGGTATTATGTTTCATTCGATAAAGTGTCCCTTTGGGGGGATGAATCATAGGGTCAATGACAGGCCTTTTGATATGCAGATCAATAGGCAGCGATGGAGTATAGCTCAATGTAGCGTCTGAAGTGGAAGTGACTGGATTTCCATAATCCTTGGCTCGTGTTTGTAAATAAACCATTTTAAAGGTGTAAAAAGTTGATGATCCTTCTCTAGGAGGAGGTGGATGCAAACCATCATTGCCCCCTTACAGAGGTTGCAGTGGGTTCGATATAAGATGTTGCTACTGCAGAGTACGGAATGGGTTGTTGAGGACTACAGGGTTCCAGCTAGTGTCCTTTTGTACAAGAAGGTCTATGTACTCTTGAAGACGATGACATTTATAGGTCATATGGTCCTTAACACATATCTTGCAAGGGAACTTGACAATTTTTTCTTTCCCTTTCTCAGATTTAGTAGCATCTTTTAGATTGAGATTGTTCTGGGTAGTGGGCTGCTCTTTAGAAGGAGTGGTATTTTTCTTATTCTTCTTGTTCTTACCGATGGTTTTTTTGTAAACTGCAGAGAGATGATCAAATCGGTTGGAGGAGTAGAAGATTAGGTAGTAGGAGCTTATCGAAAATAAAAACTGGGTAGCTTTCCCACTAAGTTATTTTACAGCATACCTAGAGGTAGCGCCGATGATGTCGTTAGTGTGTGCATTGAGTTGCTGAGTAGCGGGAGCATTGGAAGTTCGAGGGGAAATGGGGAGAAAATCATAAAGTGTGCAAGATTATGAATATATCAAATCTAAATAATGGGCACGATGAACAAAATGGTCTTCCATAACCACACCAGCCATGGAAACATCCTTAGCAATGGGAGGGAGAAGAGACTTGCAGAACCAGTCTGCTAAGAGGTAATTTGGAATGGGGTCCTTGACAAGCCTTCACCTACATTTATATTCATGGATGTGATTAGAGATGTGGATGGAAGTGTCTTGGTGTAAAGTAGTAAGGAGTTCTATTCCAGTTTCATAGCGGATAGGAAGATGGAAGTGCTTTAGAAATTCCATGGCTAGGGAGCTAAAAGTATTGACTAACGTACATGGTAACTCATGTACCACTTGACAACATTTCTAGCAAGGGTGTGGGGGAAGATTCTAAGATAGATAATATCATCAATCATGGAGTTCAATACACACCATAAGTGGTAAGTAGTGACGTGTGTAGCCAGGTAATCTCCTTATTTTCCTTTGAAATTCAGGATGTCTGCAGGTATCTTAGGCGGAATTGGAGGCCCAAATTAAGTTATGGTTGATGGGGTAATTAGCTAGCTTATATAGATCCGGGATGTCTAAAGTTTCCATAAAATTCAAAGGCATAGGTGCCCCCAAATTCAACCAAGGAGTTCAGGATGACTTGAAGGACCAGGATCCCCCCCCATCAATTGGTTTCCCGGAGGATACATGGTATGTAATGGATAATAGTTTCTCAGGGGTAGTTGTGTGGTCATATAATATAGAGGGCCATATGGCATACTAGGTTGGGTGACAAAAGTTTGGATTCGCCCAGGATATAGATTTCCCCCTTGCCCCAATGGTGGTGGAGGAGGGGGTGCCCAAATGGATGTAGCAGGACTAGGTTGAGGGATACTGCTAGCCACATAGGTTGCAGTAGGTGCAGGACCGACATTGACAGAGTGTCCACTCGGAGGAAGTAGGTCTACCAATGAGGGACCAGGTTTTCCTATAAGTGGCAGGGGGATAGGGATGCCCCCTACAAGGATGTGCACTTTAGAAACATTTTCCCTAGGCATTAATTCCTGGGGGGTTAGAACTTAGCAAGGGATTATAACCAAATGGATTGTTGAAGGTGGTCGTACTAATAGTACCGCTAGGGGTGATAATCAGAGGTCCATGAGTTGACACAAAAGGGGTAGAGACAATAAGGTATTAAACTCTAGTCATAGAAGCTATAACTGGGTTCTCGAAGTAGGCATAGTCTAAATAGCAGGGTGACCAATCAACGGTGTAGGATTGATAGTAGGCAAGTGAATTGGTGGTGGAGAAAATTTGTCCATAAAGAATACAACCCACTAGTCACCATCAAAATATTGGATGTGGAGACTGGTGAAGACATAACAGGCACATGTGCTACCTAAACCAAAATAGGTCGAAGAGGGTCGGTGAGTGGAGGTGTTATGCTCCTATACCAATAGGTGTCATATATCGTGATTGACTTGATGAGCTATGTAATATGTTCATACCTTTCCTTGTTGCAAAGGTTTTCCATATTGTAAAAAAAAAATCAAAAAATTAAAAAAATGTAAAGAGGGTATACCCTAAAAGAAAAATCAAAGGGAAAAAAGAATAATATGGTCAAAAAAGTGAAAGACAATGAACCCCACCAAAAGAAAGACCAAGGAAAGTGTGCAAGTTTAAATGCCACTACTTTTTACTCTTATGCAATAAACAATTGTGTGCAGCTTGTAATTTATGCCACAATTGATGAATAGTCAAACAACTTAAGCTTGGCTAGTTCATATTTGAATTTTATGTTTTAGAGATAGAGAATAAAATCTGACCAAACAGTGTAATCTTGGAAGATAAGTAGATAGGTAGAGTAAATAAAAGGAGCTCAACACTCTAGTCTGAGCCCTTGGATGTAATAAGTGTAGACTTAGGTAGGCTTGCCATGTAAAAGAAAAGGAAGATTTGATAAGGGTTTGCCAGTCTAAGTGCACCCTAATAAAGAAGAAAAAATGTTAGGTTAAAGTAGGTAGGGTAGGTAGTTGATGTTGCAGAATCATGTGTGATGAATAATGTCTCCAAATGTGTTAATCTTTCACTTTTTCATCACAAGGCCAAGGCAAATAGTACATTGAAAGCATCGCAAGCAAAGAAAAGTCACGATGATTAACTCCCCTTCTCATTTCCCTAATTATTTACTAATTTCCCCTAAGGACTAAGGTCTTTGCTAAATTGGAGGGGCTCATAGCATTTCTCTGACTTTTGGAGGGACCGGACCCTCGGCCCAATAATTTTAAAGCCTAAGTACTTAAAACCATCATTTATTCACTTTCATAAATATTTTCCTAAGTAAAATCCTATTTTACTTGGGAAAATTACATAATACCCCATAAAGAACCCTTTTTTCACCTTAGCCTAAGTTTAAAATACACACTTTAATGTTTTTTTTTAGTTGGCGCTTTTTCATTACATTACCATATTAACTATTAACTTATATTATATAACTCCCGCACAAAAATTCACCCTTTCCCGTATTATTTAAACTATTAAAAATCCCAAATATTACATATCCCGCCCCGATGGTTAAATATAACCGTAAATCAAACAATAAAATGAGATTAATTAACAAATCTGTAGTTAATAAGAACCCGACCCCGCCACCGTTTAATGAGGATTAATTATGTCATTTGGACTAATTAATAACTCTGTAACCAATCGCATCACCCCCAACATGATAAATTACTTTAAATTATATCAGGCCCACCCTCCTTTAACCTTCCACCACTTCACCTCCCCGACAACCGTCCGATCAGCTTTTGCAGATCCAATGATCATTGCGCATATTGCACGATCCTTTTGGTCAAAATTTAGCGCGCGGTGGAGAGCGATTTCGTGAATAGTACCTGTGCTACATGTCACACAGTGTATGGAATCGCGCGACCCTCCCTCAATACCACTCATCTCCCATAAGTGGTGTGATATAAACTACTTACCACCTTCTACTAAACGACAAAATGTCTCATCATTCATCCTTTCACCCACCAATACCAACCATTTACCCGTTTAAACACAAAAACCCCAGTGTTTCTCATTTTCACCTGATTGTGCAGTAAAACCCTTTATAACCCAGTTGTGCCACCTGAAGCCTTATTAACCAATTCAAGCATGGTTTACCTCCCAAAAAATCATTCTGGACTCACTCCATAGACCTCTCAAGCTCAAATGAAAACTTTTCGACCCCCCCTGCAAACCAATGATTTCTTAACAATTTGTTTTGTTTTACAGGTGATCAGGAGACCACATCCTTGGATAAATAGTCTTAATACTAGTCATAAGACCTGTTTACTCGAACAATGTTATCAAATCTACTCAAACAAAGATGGAAGATAAAACATACAGTTGAAAGACAAGCAAAGGAAACAGGAAATTAAACGATTTACTGTTGAAACAAACAGTAAAAACCTAAACTGCACATTGAAGGTAAAAGGACACAATAAAGAACAGTCAAAGTGTATCAGGGTTAAAGAGTATCAGATTGAAGACCAAGTCAAATAAATCAACTAGCATGAAGATAAACAGTAGGGAAGATAGTTACAAAACAAAACATACAAATTCATGACAAAGTGAAGACAGATGAAAAACAGAGCGGTAAAAGTGAAAAATAAACAGTAAACAATAAAAGTAAACATGAAGACATTGAGGGTTAAACAAATATGAAAACACTTTCACCAGATACAATGAATTTTATCCAAAGTAAAAGTGAAAAACAGTCAAAAGAAGTTTAAGGTTAAAAAATGAAATTAGAGCAAAAATGGTACATTCTTCAAAAATTTCCTGTTTAAGTCATAGTTTTGTAGAAACTATTGTGTCTAATCCAAAAAGTATTTCTAGAAACGGGAAGCGTTTTTTGTTTCTAATAGGCCAAGCTACAAAAACCTATCTCACCTTTTACACATGTATTACCAAGAGGAAGATAAGTGCATGACTTTACAGCGTATTTTTCAGTTTGTGCAAAGTCCTGTTTTTGACATCTTTTCGCAGAGAATATTGTGAACAACTGGAGATGAATTTTTGACAACTGAGAGAGGTTTAATTCAAAAACATTCTTATCTACAAAAATCTCTTTCACTTTTTACATATCTATCACGAATTGACATATAAAATCATATCATTGGACCCTAAGTTTGCAGAATTTCTGGGGAAGAATGCACAAAGGAAGGATGTAGTTAGTGACTGGGATGCCTCATCATCAACTAAGAGTTGCTATCAAATTAGAATTTCTCTTGTTTTTCACCATAAATCCGTAGAAATATTGCTATATAGTTTCATTAGTATTGAAGGTCCTTTATTTAAGTTCTATTCATGTAAACAGTTAGAGATATTTGTGAAACTAATCTTGATATTTTTTCAAGATATTTTAGTTTACAATTAGTATAAATACTTCTTCATTTGAAGTATTTTGGGTGGATTCATATACATTGCTGTAATACTGGTTTTTTGGAATAAAGTGTTGATTGGATCAAATTTTCGTATGGCTTGCTGGATAAAGAATTAAAGCAAAGGACTTTCCACAGATTTCTTGAATCAAATACCGGATCAATAAGTCCTCTATACCTTGTGTTTTAAAGTTTTCCTTGTTTCTTATATTATCTATGTTCATATCTGAATGATAAACAAAAAGGAGTAATTCAGAATATGCTTGATTGCACTCTGTTTTCAAAGGTTATTATTCTCTATGTTTTCTTCTGAATTAGAATGAACAGTGAAACCTTAATTGATCCTGTTTCTAGTTCTGTCACTTTGATTATTATTTAAAGAATACTTAACTGCTCTTTAATCAGTAACCATTTCCAGTTTCATCTTTTCAAATAGGTTGAAGGATTCTTAACTGCTCTTCACCCACTTTGAAATCATTCCATTTATTTCAAATCTTTATTTATTCCTTGTTTGATTATTTTGCTCTGTGAAACCATCCTTTGTTAAGAAACCAAGTCCAGTTAAGCTATCTTCCTTGACTCCATTAGCACCATGGCTTAAACTACTCAGTCTTATCCCTTTGCTATTGAATCTCACCACCCAAACTCAAAAAAACTCCTAAACTTCACAACTAGCCTAATATATTTCAAAACAAAGCTAAAACTTAAAGAGAGAGCCCTCTCTGGATGCAAATTGGCTAGAATCTATATCTAAAAGATTGGTTTGTGGTTACCTCGGCCTCCTTTCCCTTTCTTACAGTTTTTGGGAAAACCTGAGTGATAACAGGAGGATCAAAGTGAGGTACAACACCTTCGTTAAAGAACTCCTTAGGCAACAAAGTCTCTTGGGAAGTGTTATGTGATTCAGTGTTTCACTGGAGACTACTCTCCTTATGAGGAAGGATAATTTGATTCATTGAAGCACGACAGTTCCTCCAGAGTTAGTGGAGTAAGACATCACTGTCCTCTAGATAGATGATGAGGGCTGAATGTAGCCACGATGAAAGATATATTTTATCAAAAAATTTAAATGTGATATATGTTATAGTCTCAATGTAAAAAATAAAGCACCTAAAAATAAAAAAATGCTCTAAAGGAAATCAAAAAGTAGCCAGGAAACATAACTCTATCTGATAGCCACAACTAGTTGGAGATGAAAACGCAACCCAATAAGGAAAGCAGAGCATTAGTAGCAGGGCTAATTCTTTGTCCAGGAAGTATAGATGTGTTATAACACTCTGGCCAACACTAGAAGGGTGCATTACAGAGGATTGGGATACAAAAATGGTCTAATCATGGTTTGAGCATAAGTTGTGAACAATAGAGTTGGTCTGGAAGTGTACAAGGTCACTAGAATTTAGATCAAGAGGCACAAAAAGACATGGAGAGAGATAGATATCCAGGAACTAGGAGATCAAAGTCGGGAACTAAGAACATCCCCAACGGAGTTTCCAATTCTACTGTAGGGATTAATGCATGGGTGATAGTGGATAGAAAACCCTCTCAAGTCTCCTGAGACCTAAGGCAGATGGAATGGAGTGACCTACAACTGTTTAGAGATACATGCAAACATATCATGTTAATACAAGAATTGACAAAGTAACAGAGAAGGATTACCCATTAGTCTTTCGCACAAATAAACCGAAGTTTTTGGTGCGACAAAGAAAGGATCCTCGGTCGGCTCTCAGATGACCTACACATAAGAAATACACAAAGTGATCTTCATAGCATATAGTACTTTAACAATCCAAAACATCAACATATAACAACATATAGAGGTTAGCATGCATTAATGATAAGCATCAGTCTCACCATTACACCAACACATACAAAAAGAAGGTATCAATTTCATCACATATACAAAACATGAGTAGATCTATATTATCATATGTGAGAAGAATGATTACAACCATGATTTCTTAATCAAATCTTCCCTTAGCTCCTAGCTCCTCTCTCTCTCTCTCTCAATTAGCTTCTCGACAGCATAACAATGTACAAATTCTAATCCCAATTATTGTGGCCTAGCCTCCAATTTATAGGCGATGGGAGGCTCAATCCTTGCCAATTTCTCCACAAGTTTCATTCGGGAAAAAGCTGGATGTTGCCTCTACTATATTTCTCTTCCCTCCTTTCTTTGGTTCTATTAGTATTAGCAATTTCTTTTGACAGGTATAAGGCGGATGTTTTCAGCTTTTGGGTGTTGACGTTGAGTCAAATACAGAGTGTCAGTTAGTCAACTCATATTTGAACCTTCGGAAGCTCATGAAAATCTAGTAATGCAACCCTTTAGGCAAAACAAAGTGTTAATTCCTAGGTTAATGCACCTTGCTGGGTCCTAGAACGCGTTAGCACATTGTTTGTTTGTTTCTGGGGTGCGTTACCCTGGAAAATAGGCTTGTAACTTAGGGTTTTTTCCAGTCAAAAGTGTTCTTCTCCTCTGAGCTGATGAGGAGGTCATTTTATGTATAACAGTGAAGGTGCAAGGTTAAGGTTGTGCATGACCTTGTGTAAATTTGATGTCTTTGGGAAGGGCGTTGGTTTAACCAACAATTGAACTGGCTATTGTAAAATATTTGAAGTTCGAATTGAATAAAATAAGGGGAGATTTTATGTTGGGAGTTCTCCCTCCCATGTATATTGTTGTACATGTTCATGTTCTATTGAAATGTATTATTTTTCTCTATTGATGTTTATTGTTTACATTCAAGTTATTCATATCACAATATGAATGTTAATGAAGTGAATTGAATTGAAGAATTGGCTAATGTAGCAAGGGCTATTATGTTGATATTGTTTTGAAAAGTTAATTCCACAAGTTGATAGTGATTTTGTGAAGGACACATAGGCTAGAGGCGTAGTCTGGGATTAAGTAGTCATGTGCCTTATGAGGAAAACTTGTCGGTGTCGCATGCCCCTGATGGTCTAAGTGGTGTGATCATCATGGGGTCATGATAGATATGATCAATAGATATGTGCCTTATTTCATTGGCACCAAAGGGATGTCTCTCACCCATTGGACTTTGAATTTTAATCCCAACATGGAAATTTCTTCTCTGCCTATCTAGGCCAGAATGCAGCATCTTCCCCTCCTTTTTTGGGTGATTTTATTTTTAAATCCATAGGAGACAATTTGGTTGTTATATTGCTATTCCCCATCCCATTGAAAATAAATTCCCTTGTGCCAAAATTTGTGTTGAAATTGATTTTGAAAAAGGACTCCCTAAGGTGATTCAACTTAACTTGGATTGGTAGTCCCATCCTTAGGCTCTAGATTATGAGTAGGTTCCTTTTAAATGCATTTTTTCTATGATTATGGGAACTTTATAAAATGTTGTCCAAATGCTCCAACATCTCAACCTCCTTCCAACCATCCACCATCTTCTCAAGGTAATGATGAGCAAGAAGCATTCAAGCTAGTTTTAAGGAAAACCAAGAATCATTTTTTAAGAGGGCTCATTCTAGCAGGCCCAAAACCAATCAACATCCCCACTCCAATAATATATATGATGCTTCGAAATCCCCAGCGGAAAAAGCCATGGGTGATGAAGCTCAAGTTGATCAACTAGCTCCAGTTCAAGTTCCTCCAAAGAACATTGATTCATCCATTGACGAAGACACTTCATTGAAGGATAAGGACAAAAACCTCCTTGTAGAAATGAAGGAAGCAAAGATTGGTACAAAGGAGAGGAGTAGGTCAATCTATCCTCTTCTTCTCCTCCCTATTGAGATGTTCTAAGGAACAATCAACATTCTTGCCCTCCATTAACAAGAAGTAGAAAAGATTGAAGTAATAAATACCCGAAATGTATTGCCCAACATTCTTTCACCTCTCGTGTATTTAGTTAGGGGTCAATTTTGCTTAATATTAAAAATGTTCTGTTTTTGTATAATCTTGCGCAAGCAATTTGTAAGAATCTACTCTTCTTCTCATGAAGTGGTGAGTTCGAGTCTCAATAAGTCTAGCATTGGATCTCATCTCCATCTTCTCTTAATAGGAGGTGGATGGTTTTGTAACCTCTTTTTAGAATCATTAAAGATATTTTTCTTGTAATATTCATTCCAATGTACTTCACTTGTGCGTTATGACCGCGGAGTTTTATTAATACAAATTTATTGCAATTAAAAAAAATCAACATTTAATTAAAATTTGAATAAGAAGAAATCTTTTCATTATAATTCAACCTTAATAATAATGAAAATTAGATAAAAACAATAAATGATATTTATTCACATTAACATAAAAAATTAAATTAAAAATTTAAAAAATCAAAACAAATATATAAAAATATATAGATAATCATTATATCATAATTAATATAGTATAAAAAAACAATCTTAAAAATAAATAAATATTATAATCATTCTTAATTAATATCAACACAATCTTAAATAATAATAAACTCTTATCATAAATATTAAAAATTATAAAAAATCATATAAAATCACATTATAAATATGAATAGATAAATTTGTAAATATTGTAAAATATTGAACATGGATTGTGACTATCAAAATAAATCCAAAAATATTAATCTTTTCTAGTGAATTTTCTCTCCTTCAACTTGCTAAGTGCATGATGCACTTCCCCATCAAAATCCTTTTTCCTTCAACTGGCTTAAAGCCGCACTGGCTTAAAGCCGGACACGGTTTTCATTGAACACCTCACCTTCAACTTGCTTGGCACATGATGTGTTTCCTATCACACTGCTCTTTCCTTCAACTTGCTTAGGGGATAGTGTGGTTTCCCATCACACTCCTCTCCTCTTCAACTTGTTAAAGCACCGTGATTTTCCATAAATATCCTCTCTTTCAACTTGGTTGGAGCAAAATGCAACAAATAATCTCTATAAAAACAAACTGGTCATTGATCATAGTTTCATGAGAATGATCTTTCTGGATATTTCTTATATCAAAATTACTCAAACTTTTCCTTTTTAAGAATATAACATTTAATTTACTGGATGGGAATGAAACCCTCGTAAAATTAAGAACATTTTTAATTTGACCAGTTTACCAAAGCCATATTAATAAAGTTTTCTGCTATTGTGTGGCTTGCAGGGAGTTGCACGTAGCCTAAATTTATAGTGGCAGCCAATTAGATTTGATCCTGGGTATGTTCAGAGTAACTCTCACCAGTTACCGATTATTCTAGATTTTAAAAAAAAGAAAGAAAAAAAGAAGAAAAAGTAATTGTAACAATACAATGTGGGAAGGTATACAAATGATACGTTTATGTAGTTTTGGCAAATCTATATATAATAATTATATTTCCAT
The DNA here is from genome assembly GCA_000404065.3 of Pinus taeda. Taxonomy (NCBI): domain Eukaryota; kingdom Viridiplantae; phylum Streptophyta; class Pinopsida; order Pinales; family Pinaceae; genus Pinus; species Pinus taeda. The sequence goes on from APFE031654043.1 coordinate 94,625, forward strand.
CTTTATATGGTTTGAACTCAAGTGGGAGGTTGCAATGTGGGTAGTATCATTGTTATTACTAGGATTTGAATTCTCAAAGTGATAGGTTTTTTCCTTAGTGTGTTAGAACACCCATTCAAAAAGTTTTGTAATTAGTGGAAGTCATCATAGCCATTAATTGGTTTAGGATTATGCACCATTGGTTATAACACTCCATGCTTCTTGTTCATGGGATTTTTATTATATATTTTTATATATTTTATATAAAAAAACAAAAAGATAAGAGTATCAATTAAATAAAAGCTTTTTAAATATATAATTTTTTATTTAATTTAAATAAAAATCAATGTTATAATCAAAATTTGAAGCACAATTTTGTACAATAATGAAACTTGTCAAAGTTTTATAAATGATACAAAGGTGATTCATATGAACCAATAAAACTTTGCCAACAATGTTAAGAGAAAAAAATGCAACCTTTATATGATGTATTGGATGTTGTGAGTGATAATAATTACCTTAACCCACTTAATTTCACTATTTAAAATATTATTAAAAAAAAAGCCTTAGGACTTAAGAAAAAACTAAACTAATAAACTTTATGACTTATGAGTATAGTTATCTACTATTGGATTGGATTATGGTCACCGACTCTTAACTAACTAATCAACCATCTTCTAGTTTCCAACCTGAAGTGGACCACAACCTACGAACTCAACACAAAGTGTCCACATCAAACACCAAATCCATTGAGTGAGTGGAAGAACCACTGCAACCTCCTCACAAGGGAGATACCCAGTGATGATTGCAGTTGTGGGTAGTTGAAATTTCAAAAGAATGCCTAATGAAAGCAACTTGGACTATAACAAATCCCAACTAGATTTCCACCCAAGTTACCAAATAAAGCAAGTCATGCCCATTGGGGCCACTTTATATAGCTAAAGCATAGAACGAAGACTATCCAACTTCGAAGCCATTAATGTAAGCATATATTAAAGAATCTCAAATCTCTCAAATATGGGGAAAATCTCCAAACTTCGATTTTATATTTCTAAACTCCAACACACCAAATATCGAGGAGAATATGTATTGTCGGCATAGCCAGTAACCCACCTCGTTCTTGCTGACGTGTCGGTTGACCGGGAACATCCGCTCACTCACGTGTACATGTGGTCCTGCGGCGCCACGCCGTCGATCATGACGTCGGCTCCCGCGCCGTGTCACGTGGATTGACCGGCGGCCTGCCATTTTCCAGACAGACTTGACCGTAACAGTTCCGACCAACGGACTTCCCAAATAAATCAGTCTACATTCATTGAATCCGCTGCAAGAATGTGTCCACGTTCAATGAACAGGTGAGCCATGCATCCATGAATGGATGTATGCATACATGATGACTATGTTAGCTATGGTATGGCTGTATGATGGCATGCTGTCACACTCGAATGTGTGATGTCATGAATGTACGATCCGAGACAAGATAATGGAATGACGTTGACATGTATTCCGGATTACTTTAACCTTATCCTGTTTTCTCTTTTTTTGGATATCGTCTAGTATTTTCATTCTTTATTTTTAAGTCTGCTTTTCCCGTTTTGGTTGCTGCAGGTTTTATCAATCCTCAAGTTAAAATTTTCGAAGTTAGTAATAAGTTATTATTATTATTATTTAGTTTAATTTAATTTAAAAAAAATTGTAATAAGTTAAGATTATTAGGATGAGATTTAATGGTCTGGAATTTGTTTTAATTTTGTTTTTGTTGGCTAAGAGTTTATTAGACTTAAATGGGTTAATGGCCTAGAAGCATTTAATGAGAGTGAAAGTCGATTATCTTATGGACTACTAGTGGGTTATTCCATGTGACATGGTTTTCTCCAATAACGTTGATGAGTCAACTTGCATTAGCTAATAGCTATTAGTGGTGGCTATCCCATCCAATTTCTTCACTTGTAAATTTTTTTATGCACTAACATTATTTAAATGTTTTATATAACTATTTATTTTTTTTATTTTTTTTAGATTTTAAATTTTTTTTGTTTTGGTTGACATGAGCAAAATTTCAACTTTGATGATGAGCAGACAAAGTTACACATCATACTGGGCTCTAGAATGGGCCTCAGCTAAAAAAAATGAGATTTAGATTTAAATTTAGTTTGTTGTATTGAAGCTTTTGCGATCCATATCAAGTTTAAGAGAGATTCTTCGGCGTAAATCACATGATATTTCATTTGTCGAAGTGTTTTGAACCAACCATTGTGGTTTATCGTCAGACAAGTTGAATGAACAAATCAGGCTTTGCATGTTAAATAGATAATGCAGAACCTCCAATGGCTATATTCAGGTAACAGCTAGATTTGACCGGTCAGTTTAGACAAGAAAATAACCATTATTTAATTAGATAACTTACCCCGGTTAGTTATAAAATGGACCCTTTTTTATACACTCACCATTAAAAAGGGTCCATTTTATAACTAACCGGGGTAACTTATCTGATTAAATAATGGTTATTTTCTTGTCCTAACTAATTGGTCAAATCTAGCCGTTACTTGAACCATTGGAGGTTCTGCACTATCTATTTAATATGCAAAGCCTGATCTCTTCATTCAACTTGTCCTGACGATGAACCACACTGGTTGGTTCGAAATGGTCGACAAATGAAATATCATGTGATTTACGCCGAAGAATCTCTCTTAAATTTAGTTTGTTGATTGGGTTTCCAAGTATTTTACACTCTAATGTGGGGGAGATATTGTAGTGATGCATTAATAATAATAATAATAATATCAAATCATTTAAAAAAAGGTTTAATTCAATTTGCTATATTACCAACATAGATACATCTTAAATACCAATCTAACATGAGTCTAGAGGGATCACTTGCAATTTAAATATTTTGTATAGTTATTTATTTTTATTTTACTTTAAATTGTTTTAAAATTATATTTGGACAGACATAGCAAAATTTCAACTTTGATGATGGAGAGACATAGTTACACATCACATTGAGTTGTAGAATGAGCCTTTTGGCTCAATAAT
>APFE031654043.1:128800-142525 GCA_000404065.3 Pinus taeda
GTTGTAGCTCGAAGATGCTTGGGAACATTACAAACTCAACATAATGTTGGAAATGGTTGAATGGAAGGAATGATGCTTGTTCAAGCTAGATAACCACTTCTACTATGCTTAACTCCAGACATGCGTGAACACCCCCAGACTACAAGGCTTTAAACCATCAACTACTCATAGTTATAGGATTAGGTGAATATGGAGAATACTAACCACACCAGCAGATACACAAGATCATGTGATGGCCGGCTGCAACTAGTAAGGAGGTCTACAAATCTATTTCTTAATGCACAGACAGGATGACAGCTCTCTGCCACTAAGATAACAGAAACCTGAACAAAACATTCACTGATACATACAATATTTTAACACAGAGGTAGGATGACAACTCCTCTAATGCTAAACATCAAGATTTCATGAAACTGCATAACAGGCATAGCCTAGAACATAATAGAAATGAAGAGTGAGTAGTTACCATCAAAAGAAGCTTGTATTAGCTGAAAACGAAGACAAGACGCTGCAAGTATCAAAGCAATTACAGTCTCCAGAAGTTGAACCTTACATCAAAGCAACAACCATCAACCTTGATTACATCTTGTTTCTGGGTATATATAGAGTTTTCATTACACAGATGTTATGCTATTCTAGGCATGGAGGGGTCATAATTGACCACCAACCGCTTTAACTGTCTGATGGAGTCTCTGGTGCAATCTACTGCTTCAATGAATGAATTTGATGTTCTCTGGTGCTCTGTTGTCCTTCTCGAGCAGGTGGAATGTCGTATGGATGAAATTCCATAATTGATAAATACATTTAACTGCTCAGGCTTGTCCTTTTCCTTCTCAGCCATATTATCCCTTGAATTCGGTGGTTGAGGATCTGCTACAAACGGTACCAGGAACTGGTTATGCTCATCCTTTGGATGCACAGAGCAGTTAAGGAACGTGGACTTCATGGCGGGTGGACGAATTGAGTAGAGGAACGATACTGGCTATTGGATTATGCAGATGGATGGTGGATATAGCTTGGAAAGGAGTATCGGGAGGTATGGAAGTAGGGTGGACAAAGGCCGTTGGATCTTCGGGCGGACAAATCCAATGGTCATCGGGCGTCACAGATGCATGGGGGTTAACAAGCGGGGAGGACGGTTTTGGCAATGAGAGGTATTGATCGCACCGCTTTTGGGGGTGAGCAGTAAAGGTATGAGGGCTCGAAATCATAATCATCGCGATGCAGGGCAGACGGGGAGGGACAAAAACCACTTTTCTCACGAGTTAACGCACAGGTGGTTTGCGGGCGTGAGAGGAGCAAAAATTGTTGGATTGCGCAATAGATGATCGGAAGGTAGGGGTTTAATTGCACATGTTTTCGTAGGATGTCACGAGAAAGGGCTTGTGAAATCACGCGGTCATGGGATCACAGTTATATGATGGTTTAAATTCTGCACCCGAGGACCTGAGGGAATATGGGTTTATACAGGGTTTCAGAGGTAAAACGAAGATCGCATAGGTATAAGAGTATAGGCGGAGTGAAGGAGAATGAGAAGTATGACTGATGCAAGCCCTCTTTAAGCACAAACAACATAGCCAAACCTATATTTGACTCGTAAATGTTGAATTATGTAGCAGAGCTAACAACTCCAACTCATGCATCCTTTTTAGGTTCATATTTGCAATATGAAGTTGCCTCTCCATTTTCTACAATTTTTCAGAAATCATTTGCTTCTCTTCCTCCACGAAATTCAACTGCTCTCTAAGTATGTTGCTCTTCCTTCCATCCTCATACATTTCTCTCACCATATGCATCATGACGAACAAGTCTTGCTTCATGTCTTCATCAAAGACTTTTGTGAAGAAAGGAGAATTTAAGGACTCACTTGAATAAGTTGTCATTATGCCAATGAAAAAAAGAAATTCAAACAAGAATAACAAAGATCTTTATTCAAGCAACCTTTTGCAAAAAGCCTCTTGTGCTCTAAGGATTGCTTTGAGGTCCTTTGGGATAGAAGAATGCCTTCAACCCTTCTTCCTTCTTGGAATGAGCTATCAATAGCTTTCCCTTCACCTTTGCAAACTCAGAAAATATTTAGTCTGCAAACAAGCATACATCAATCAGATAATCATTCCTTGACTTCCTAACACCTTTCTGACAAGCAATCTTTTCTTTGTCAATCAAGCATTGTGATATAACCTTCTTAAAGGTGTGGTTAATCAATCTTAAGCTCTGATACCACCTGACCTGAAAATGGGGCACTTAGGCTTCTTATCTAGCTTACAAGAATGTCTCCCACTTCCAAAGCTTTAAAATTTTCCCAAGTCTTAATGATTAACCAATGCAAAATTAACTATGTGCTTGAAAATATGGGTGTATGCTTATGTTTGCTTTGAACTGGTTATTTTCTTTAAAATCTATCGTCTGTGTTGTAAGTTGATGTGCTTAAACTAATATATAAATGCATATAATAGTAAACAATGCAGCAATAAATAATCACACAGAAACAACAATTTAATTAGGAGTTCATCCACAACTCTTGGCTACATCTCTGCGAGCTCTATTTAATTCAACTAGGCTCTCAGGGATTATGGTATAAGTCCTTTTTACAAGTTCTTGGCTCAACTTCTATTGTTTTACACAGAAACAGTGGGTTCAGACACCATGTTATCACCTGGCTCTTGAAGCTTTGGCTCTTGGCTCTTGGTTCTAGCTCTTGGCTCTGACTCTGGCTCTTTGGCTCTGGCTCTAGCTCTCTAGCACTTCGACTCTGGCTTCTTTCTGCCCTCTATCAATTTACAACCCTCTTGGATTTTCACTTGGCTTCTAAGTGATTCCCTTGGCTACTCTTTTTTTCTGCACTGCCTCCTTCGCCTTAGCTTCCTACTTTTGGCTTAGTTTATTCTCTGTTTTAGCAAAAACCCCAACAACAACCTCAACAACCAACAAAAATATCCATTTCTCTGTCATTCTATGGATTTTAACCCAAATTGACGCTGTTGGTTCATTTTCCCTTTCGAGCTCTCTATCTTCAAACCTTTGTTCGCTCAAATCCCCTCTTTGAGCATTAGCAATCATTGCTAAATGCCCTCAGGGATGGATGACACCTATTTTGTAATGAGAGAGTGCATCGACGCTTAAAATCCCCCAGAAATAGTCATTCCCTGTCTACACAGAGAATGCTATAAAACATAGGAAAAATCACCAAATCACTCTTCATTGGACTTCAAAAGTCATTAATTCTGCTTTATAACATGATCGGGTCCACCCTCAATCGTTGTCATAAGTCGCAATTGCCTGTTTCATGGCTTTCCCTTTGTATTTATAAAAATACATTAAAACATTAAAAATATGGAAAATGGCCTTATGGCAGATTTTAGAATAAGACGCATTTGCATTTCGGAACCCTTTCGGGTCGAGTTTCATTGGATTGGCGCATTCCTTCACTTTTCATTTATTAAACGAAATATGCAAAATACACATAAAACTCTCTTTTTAACGAACTTCAAAATATATCAAATGTCGTTTATTGCCCTATCAGGTTCGTATATTATATTATATATATATATATTATAATATATATATATATATATTATATATATATATATAATATATATATATTGCAATTCATGTGTATCACGGGGTCCCAACTTTGCTTCTTGGCATTGCCGATTGCGATCTGCTGATATCGGCGATCAGCGTATCGCTCGGCTCGATCCCTATGTTATATGACATGTGCCTTCCTCTGATCCGACCCACCGATCTGATCATTGGAGATCGCTGATCGGGGGTACCTTCCACCTGACGGTAAGTCCTCCTCTTTGCCTCATGTGATGCGATTTTCCGATCGGATCTGGACTATTGATTAGCCAGATCTGACGACTCCTGTTCATTGCTCTGTTGACCTCCGATAGGCTCGATTTTCGCCATTTTCTCATGTTTTCTGCCTTCCGATAGCATAATCCGATAAGTCTAAAAATTCTCCTTTTACAATGGATTTTTGGATTTTTAGAAGACTTGAAGATTTAGAGGGTTTTCAGGATCCCTTTTTAGGGGATTTTGCTCCTTTTTCCAAAGGATAGAGGCAGCTTCATTTTATGATAACTTTTGCATCCTAAGTCAGTTTTTGCCCATTCAAGTTGTAGTAGATTCAGAATGAGACAATCTCTTCTATGGGGCTAGTTCCATGAGCTTCCTTGGACTTTCATTTTTCCCCTGCGAGGAACTCTTAGACTTAGGAGTCTATTCCCTCCTTCTTTTCCCTTTTGAGACTTGTAGTATTTTTTCAGGTGTCCTTTCTTCGTGCATTTATAGCACACTATCCCTGATGTAGACTTGGATCTACCTTCTCTTGACTTACTGTGATATCTTGGGCTCTTTCCTCTTTCCATTTTTCTTCCCCTAGTCTCTGCAGTCAAAGCATTACCTAATGTCTCACCAGAGCTTTTCTGTCGCATTTCCTTGCTAAGGATTGCAATGTCAACATCATCAAAATTTAAAGTACTAGATCCAAAGACAAAGTTACTAATGGCCATAACTAAACCATTCCAACTTTCTGGTAATGAGCACAGAAATAACAGAGCCCTAACTTCATCATCAAAAGTTACCCCTACAGAACTTAATTGACTCGTAATTGTATAAATTCATTTAAATGATCAGAAACAAATCCACCTTCTAACATCTTCATATTAAATAAACGCTTCATAAGAAATACCTTATTTGAGGCCGAGGGTTTTTCATATAGTTTGGCCAATGTCAACATTAAACCCTCTGTTTTTGTTTCCTTTCAAATATTAAATGCTATCGATGCCGCTAGGGAAAGCCGTATTGTTCCAAGTGCCTTTCTATCGAGAATATCCCATTCTATGTTTGTCATACTCGTTGGCTTCTTTGTCTTTCTGCTCAATGGTTGGTACAGATCTCTCTGATACAGATAATCTTCCAACTGCATCTTCCACAGTTGGTAGTTTTGGCCATTGAATTTTTCGACCCTAAACCTACCATCTTTTGCCATTTCTCCCACTCGAACAAGGAACCCTTCTCTCCTGCGAGTTTTTCAGCCAAATAGACCTTTGACTCTGATACCAGTTGTTAGAAAATTATATATTACGGAGAAATGTAACACATAAAATATTGTAGAAATATAAACATAGAAAACGCATAAAACAAGAGAGACATAGATATACATGGTTCCCCTAGTTTGGGCTATGTCCATGCTAAAACAGCTAGTCCTTCGATTTATATTATCCAACAAACTAAAGAGATACAACCTACAACATATCAGCTATAATTCCCTCTTCGGTATCAATCTCCTCTAGCTTCCTCACTCAGAATACAGATCTACATACACACAATACAATTCCCTCATATATAGTGAGGGGTTGCCTTCTAGGGCAAAAAACCCTAAATTAAACATAACTTCTACTGTCAGATCTCTGCCTAATGAATGACCTAGATTGACTAAAAAATTACAACATTTTACAAGGCAATTTTACATCTGTTCTTAGCGTTGAGGGCGCTGCCCCTAATCCCCCTACCAGGGGGGGCTCCCAAAAGGTTGCAGCTGCCCCCCCCTAGGACCCCCCCTGTAGCAAATATTTTACAGGCGAAGTTTTTGCCCCATTTCGAATTGGGGTGCAATGCAGGGATACCTTTGAATACAAAACATGATCAGGCTCCACACCCAACATAATCAATGGCTAAGATTAAAACATGACTTGATCCACCCTCTAGATCATTCTCACCCATATTTTGATTAATACCCATTAATATTTTTAATTTCCCTAAGTTTAGACTTAGGAACTCCATTAAAGATATTAATTATTTTAATAAAATACAATCTGGGTGGATTTCACAAAATGGTTTTGGGTTCTTTGGAACTCATGTGCCTTAGCCTCTCCACCAATTTTTAAGGCTAGATCACTTCTGATGCTACCAAAACCTAACATACCATGTGAAAATTCCTACACTGAAGGAACTATATTGCAACAAATCTGAATCTACTTCACCCACTTTATCTTTTAAATTACATTCATCAAGTTATTCTTCTGAATACTAAAGAAAATTGTTTCTGTAGCCTACACTAATTAAATATTTGATCTCATGAAACATAAAATAGAGCAAAGAACAAGATATATAAGACATAATTATGTTTGGACACAATAGTCCCTGGAAAAACCCAATGTGGTAAAATCAGTTCAGCAGTTTTGAGGGTTTATTATTTTGCAAGAGAAATATTTGAATACAAATCTAGGATGCTCATCTAGCAATCCTTTATAGAGAAAATACTGGTGGAAAATGTGAGTGAGTTTTACCTCACTTCACCTGGCAGAATTTTGGCTGATCTGGCAACAAGGCTGGCTAACCCCGGCTACTTCTACGCTAGCCCTGCGTCAGCCTTTCAGGCTCTATGTCAGCCCTACATCACCTCTTCTGCCCTTTGTTTCAACTATCACAACTATTTTGGTAGTTCCAGCTTCTACGTGATAGGCAACTTTCCCCTCTACGCTAGCCTTTCTGGATCTGTGTCAAGGCTGCGTGGGCCTAGACTGGCCCAGTGTCAGCTCTCCCAACTACTACGTTGCCTCCATACGCTCTCTTAGCCTCTCTCTATCAGTATTCCCTTGAAAGTCCTTCTCCCGGATTCTCTTTACCCCTCTGCTATTAAATGATCATCTAGTTCAAATTTCTCAGCTTAGCCCTGGAAATCAAAACCCCATATCAATTCTTTATCTCTGTATGTGTTTCCAAATGAACCCCAAGCCTCCATTTTATACTTTTCCTGTTGAGTCTTCAACGACCAAGATTAAGTCTCTAATCAATGGCTAAGATTAAAACATGACTTGATCTTCCTTCTAGATCATTCTCACCCATATTTTGATTAATACCCATTAATATTTTAATTTCCCTAAGTTTAGACTTAGGAAGTCCATTAAAAAAATTAATTATTTTAATAAAATACAATCTAGATGGAATTTCACCAAACGGTTTTTGGTTTCTTTAGAACTCATGTGCCTTAGCCTCTCCACCAATTTTCAAGGATAGATCACTTTTGATGCTACCAAAAACTAACATTCCCTCTTAGTGATCAAAGTGCTCTAGCTACAACGTCCACCTGCATGCTGCTCTGTTTCTGAAGCACCTTCTTTCTGCATTGTTGCTACCACAAACACTATGTTGTTGCTGCTATTGTACTACTGCTTATGACATTGCCACTGTTGCATCTATACTACAACTCCCTCTCAAATGTTGCATCTGCTATGCTGCTAGCACTGCCACTACTAACATTGCAACCGTGCTGCAACTCAGTTTCTAAGAGAAGCAACTGAAAAAAATCCAAAATTATTTGAACTTAACTGTGTTCACATAATACAATGAATGTTGGAATCTGAGTGTTGCTGACCCTCTAAATCTTCTACATTGATTTTGACTTCTGCACTGTACCATCTGCACTATTGCCAACCTTGTTATGTGCTGATTAGTATCTAGTCCCAAGCCATTGCATCATCTGACACTAATTCCATCTCACTACTTTTGAATCTTGGGCTTCCGTAGAAAGGAATTAATCCAAGAGGTTGTCTCCTCAAGGATCCTACCCACATGTAGTCCTCCCGACTACAACTCAACATCGCCCCATCTCCCTCCTGGAGATGCATGGGCACTCATGGCATAATCTTCCTCATCTATCTTCATAATTGCAACCTTTGGATCATGCTTCTCGTCCTTATCCTTCTGCTTCAAATGACACTGAGATGCAAAGTGACCCATCTTGCCACATCTAAAACATTTCACCTTCAAAATGTCCTTCTTCCGCTTCAGCTTCTGCTATCCCTTCAATGTTAGAGCTCTATTTTCCTCCCCCTCCTTTGTCTTTGTGTCACTCCCACTATAGCCATTGAGGTTGACCTTCACTAGGTTCCTCCTTAACTCCCCCTGTTGAAGAGCTACCCACGTCTCCTCCCATGAAGGTAGTTTTCCCCTGCTTAATATGCTTTGGAAAAAAACTTTCCATTCATTTGAGACTCCATTCAGGGTGATCCTCACCATTGCAGTTGGCTAAGGAGTGGACCCCACTATAGCAAGCTGGTCTCTAGTGTCCTGAAGACATTGAAGATAGAGGTTCAACCCTTCTCCTTTCTGCATCAAGGTATGTTGCAACTTTTGCTCTAAATACATCTTCCGCTATTTGGAAGAGCCTTCGTACAGAGACAATAAGGCTTCCCACATCTCTCGGGCTGTATCCTTTCCCTCCAAGTGTGATACCACATGATCTTGAACTCCATTGAGAATGAACCTCTTTTCCTTCCCCTGCTCAGCCTTATACTTCTTCTTTTGATTGTTGTTAGCATGAACAACTAAAATGCTTTTAACATAGGCCTGGAGATCATATTCCTCTAGAATAGCTAAGATTTTGGTCTTCCATATGACATAGTTGGAGGCTTTGTTCAACCTGTCCTAATATTTGAGCCCATGTAATGCCATGTCACCCAACTATTGAACTGACTCCTCTAGTCACTGCTTAGCAAGTGAGAAATTCAAACTTTTTGGTGGAAAGTTCTTTGAGGAGAAAATTCCCCTTCTAGGTGTCTTCCTTCTTTTCCAACAGATTTTTCCCCAGTAGAAACTACGCCCTTCAAGCATTGTGTTGAGGCTCTGTGTCACTACCCCTACCTCTTTAAACTCACGGACTGGAAATCGTACCTCTATGTCATCTCACTTAGAGAGATATTTCCTCATATCTACTTCCCAGCAAGGACTGTGCAATCCATTCAAGGGGTTTTGAATTGCTTCTAAGTGCAGATTTCTGCTGATCTAGGTGGCTCCAGAGACACACACAGGACAAAGAGGGATTATGAAACCTCTAAAACCAAAGTGTTTGGATTATGCTCGAACTAGGTTCATGTTAAAGAGCTCGTCATCATGATCACAGTGGTGCAAATGGTTCGTCAATCCGCGTCCGGATGAGGAAGTTAGAAGCAGTCAAAGTTTGGTTGACTTTTGCTGACTTGACAGGTTAAGGGAGACACAATTTGGAATTTTTCAAGAGGACAGAATCTGGCCAACTCTGGCCAGACTCCGGGTGAAATTTTTGCCTTGTTAATTTGTCTCCTTCGGCCTAAAATTCGAATAGTTAAAGGTGGCTTTATATTAAATAGAAAATAAAAAATAAAATAATATTTAAAAGGGAGGTGGTGGCCACCCCCCACCACCCCACGCCTCTCCATACCCATAAAAAAAATATGCCATTTTATGTGAGGCTGGTGGGCATTGAACCTGCCCGGCCCACGTGGGTCGGCCCCCACCGGGTGGCCCCATGAAACATACCCTCCATTAAAGCATGTACAACCAAAACAACGTGCCATTAATACAACACCCAATTTTAACCAAAACGTGCCATGTAAACAAGGGCAACAATTACAAATCATAACCACACAATGTTAAAAAGTTTTATTATGTGTTAAATTGGGTTTCGCGGGGATTCAAACCCAGAACCACCTCCAATGAAGTGTGCCAGACTTAGCCACTGGCCCAATGAATTTTCCTTTGTAACTTCCACCCTCGAATTTTACATAAGCCTTCATTTTTCTTAGTACGTGAGAGTATGGAGGAGGAACCAAGAGTAGGCACATTTTTTGAGACAAGAGGAGGCAATGCACACAGTTCGAGGCAACATTTTGTAGGAGGGCTGAAGTTTCACTTTGCCAGATTTTGACAAATTTTATATGGTTTTAGCACTTCTCGCACCATGAACATAATGGCGTTGTCTGTTTATCCATCAGAGTTTTGAATTTTTTGGCTATTTTTCAGTATGCAGGTGGAACCATTACTACTGCAGGAACAAGGAGCAGAACCATGATCCTTGAAATTTTCTCGAGTAGGTAATTTTTCTCCATGTCGGAATATAGTCAAGTTTACAGTTGTTTTTCATGGCTTTCCACAGGGATCGCAATGGAGAGGTCAGATTTGCCTTTGGAGTTGCAGATTTCTAGTCCACCTATGGAGCAAAATCTTTGAGGAATCTAGGGGGAATCTAAAAGATTCCTTGAGCCCCGGATTCTCAATTTCTCAGAATTCAAAAATTTGACAGTTAATTTTGCATTATTTGATGCCACAAATCTAATGGTGCATTTAGATTTCTCATTTGTTCATTCTATTCTTCAGCCACTTTTCTAAGTGGAAAGCAGGTGTCAACATTCATGTACAAGCAACCATTTCCATGCGATTGATGCCATGAGATCGATGGCATGAATAGCTTTAGCAGTCTGACATCTGCTTCTTCAGATGGCCCTTAGTTGTGAGGTATATGCAGTATTTTGATGTACTTCTTTTGCTATGCATTGTGCTGCACAAATCCCTATTTGATATTGATGAAGGATCTTGTTTATTACTTGTTTTCATGATTCCTACTTGATGTGATGTAGAATCATCTATGTGATGTACTTATTGTCATGACTCGCCAGGTTATGTCTTGAGATCCCTTTGTTGTATGTTCATGGGATGCTCATGTTGTTGTCATGCATGTTTGCATTGAGATCCATTTTATGCCATGTTGGTGGGATGCTCATCATGCATGAGTTTTATGTCATACTGATAGGAGTCTTTTGACTGAGAGTTCCTATCGCGGAATATCTCATGAAGCCACTCTTGCATGAAGGCATTTTCCTTGTATGATAATGACATCACCTCTTATGTACATCACTCTTGACAACACTTAAAGCAGTGGCTTATCACTCAAGGTTTCCCTAGGCTCCTGTAGGGATACGACCGAGGTAACCACAAACTAATCTTTGGATTGTAGGTTCTAGCCCACCTGCAATCAGAGAGGGCTCTCTCTTAATGATTTAACTTTGTTGATGATTTTAGGCTAGCTTTTTGGTTCAGGGGTTTTTATTTGTGTTTGGATGGAAAGAAAATGCTTTCAGGCAGAGAGGCAATTCATGAAGTGATAAGTTTCAAACCATTGGGCATGGAGTCATGGGTTAGGATTATCAGTGTGTTTCTTGGTCATAAGAGAAATATGAAGCAGGATAGCTACTCATAACATAATCTTCAAACTAAAAGGATGAATGATATGTAAGGAATGAGAGGCACTTAAGAATCTCTCACTCAGCTTAACAGAGGGAAGGATGATCTCTATCTAGGGGCAACGAAGAATCCCTAGATAAATGTCTTGGGTTAAGGAAAACATGAGCCATGTGGAATTCATATTTATGCCTAAACAGAGGAAAACATAAAGAAACAACAGAAATTGAGCATAGAGTGTATTTAAACAAATTCTAAGCTAATCTTCTTTTCTGCTGTTTAGATGGTATCTTATGAATGGAAAACAGAGGTAAGAAGCACTTATTGAGTTATGCAACAGCACGAGAATTCCATAATCACTCTTCAACTAGTAAACACAGTGAACAATCCATTCTCCAAGGCTGATAAGCAGTCTTTGATTATAGAAACTTATCAGGTATTACAGTGCGAGTCTCTCCTGGAGCAAAATCAGCTAAAGATAGCTTGTTGACCAATTAACCAACCAACCCATAATACAGTATTGAGGGCTATCTTTATAGTGCAAATATCTCAAACTATTTATTACAATTGACCTAAAACAGGTCTGCAAAAAGAGCTTTCTAAACCTAAAATTGTGCCAAACTTAAATGCAGGTAAATATCTATTGAACTGTGTCAGAGTTAGCTGGATCAAAAAGAGTGTAATGTGGCCCTTGGAGGCTCGATGTAGTAATGCTGGAATAATTATGCTTTGGGAGTTGCAGCTCTGTTCTGGTGTGAGTTAAATGTGCAATAACCGTGATTTGCGAGTTTTGAGTGGCCTCGCCCTCTTTTTTGACTTTGCTGGAAGGTATTTAATTTTCTCCTGCTTTGGGCCGCTGTTAAGATCTTCGCTGATGCTCTTTGCCGATACATTGATGGTCTCCGCCGCTTACTGATACTCTTTGACGTGCTTTCTCTCTGTAGAATTGATCTGATACTCTTTAATCTCTGTCTCTGGTCTCTTCCTGTCTTCCAATTGGTTTAATTTGGCAAAATCAGGCAATTTCGGGCCTTTTCGGTGCAAAACGGGCCAAGGAATCAAAAGATTCCCTAAAGATTCCCCAATATGGCCTATTTCCCGTAGCGATGCGCGATTAGCTCTTCGCACTAATCGCGCATCAAAAACTGCCTCCGTTTCTCATTCCGGAGCTCCGAAGCTCGATTTTTTCTCTTGCGTGAATTTTCGGTTTTTTGGCTGCTGACATCAGCATGACGTCAGCAATAGGGCAGATGACGTCAGCATGCTGATGTCAGCAGTGGGGTCCTTTGGCACAGATGTGATGTCAGCATGCTGATGTCATCAAGGTGACGTGGCAGTACGGCGGGGTGACGTGGCAGGGATACGTGGCAGGGTGACGTGGGCCGGGCGCAAGCTGGGTGAGGTGACGTGGAGGTGACATGGCAGGGTGAGGTGGCGCTCCTGTTATGTGAGGGGAGGGTGGTTTTCCCTGTGCATCAGACCACCTTTGGTACGGGGGTGGTTTCTGTCAGGGGTGGCCCGATGCAATGGGAGGCCACCACCTGTCCCGGTGTACGACGGTAAAACCGTCGGACATCGGGTGGTAACCTACCACCACCATCTGGCGCGCGATGTGAATAAGGACTGTGGGATCTGGGGGAGGCGATCCAACGGTGGACGGGAAAGGGAGATGCACGGGGTTTAGTAAAGGCGCGCTCACGTTAAAGGCTTAATATTTCGCGGCACTGTGGGTTTTAGACTTTAGAAAATGGGCGAACTGTGTTATTGCGCGCTGGAAACATATCAAACAAACATTAATAGTTTTCATAGAAGAATGCGCGGGGAGGGTTATTAGCCTTGGAAAGGGTTTTCTTAGTGTTTGGAAGGGGTCTAGACACTTGGGAGTGGAAATTTTTTGCAGAGGGAGGGTTCTTACTAAAGTCCAGGTGACTTAGTAATTCCCAGTGAAGTATTTATGGTTATATTTCAACCAGGGGAGGGGATATTTACATAAGGGGATTATCTACATAGTTTTAGTATGGGGATAGGGAAAATATAGGGAGTTAAATAATAGTGTCAGTAGTTAACATGGAGATGACAATAAAGCGCTAAGCTTCAGAGATCTTAGGCTTCAAAGGGGAGATAGAACCTCATAGAGAAAGTATGGATCCTCTTTGAGTGAAGCAGATCTTCACCCGGGCTAATGACATGAAAAATGATGAAACTAAGAGATATCAAGCAGACCTTGACCTCTTTTTGGGAAAATTAGTTAATGATTTGGGGGAGATGGAGAAAGGGAAGTTAGTTATGCCTGTTTTGAGCTCTCTCATATAAAACTGCCTGGTGATTGTGTCCTGAGTAGAGATGACACCTTGAAAACATGGAACTGGTCAGAAATCAAGATTCTGCAACCTCAAAACTACCTACCCAGCCTACTTACCTAACATTTTTTCTTATTTTGGTTTGGGTGCACTTGGACTTGCAGACCCATCATTTCAATTTTTTCTTTTTATGCCTTCCTATCTACAAATTACCCTTTTTTCTTCCAAGGGCCCAGATTAAGCAGTTGGGCTCCTTTGATTCTCTACCTATCTAAGAATCTGCCAAGATTAAGCTGTTTGGACCTCCCTTTAGCTGAAAATTGTACAAAACTGGAATGACTTTTCAAAATTTGGAAAGCAGTTAGATGAACTCTGAGTAGCCTTCTTTGATTGGTGACTGTTTAGCAAATATGGAGCATTG
>APFE031654043.1:143324-155566 GCA_000404065.3 Pinus taeda
GATCTGGATCTGCATCTTCAACTCGTCCTGATGATGAACCACATTAGTTGGTTCGAAACGCGTCGACAATTGTCCTTTTCATGTGATTTACGCCGAAGCTCTTCTTATAAAAATGACCGATCACAGAAGCCTCAATTATACAATGAATGGTTTGATTAACTCTTCTCTGCATGTCATTTGGTTCAGCCTGAATTTCCTGCAACAGTTTAATAGTAGGAATGCCCAAAGTTGAAGGAAATTTGGCTTCCATGCCATATACTAGTTCATAAGGGCTCATCCCAATGGATTTCTTGGTGGAAAGTCTGTCTGCCCATAGAGCATTTGTGAGCTTCCTATGCCAGTTCTTTTTGTTTTCCTCCATAAATTTCTTTATGATATTGATGATGCTTTTGTTGGAAGATTCGGCCAAGCCATTACCTTGAGGGTAGTAAGTTGTGGAGTGGCCTAAGGTAATGTGGTATTTATGGCAGAAGTTGATCATCTTTTTGGATTTGAAAGCAGCAGCGTTGTCAGTGATGATTTTATCAGGGCAGCCGAATCTAGAAAGGATATTGCTCTCAAGGAATTGGATAATGGTGGAGTCGTTGGCTTGCCTACGTGGGATGGCTTCAATCCACTTAGTGAAATAATTGGTGGCTGTTAAAATCCACTTGTGTTGGCCTGAGGAAGAGGGATGAATTTCTCCAATGAAGTCGAGACCCCATTGTTGAAACGGTTTCTCGGTTGAAATGGGCTTAAGGGGCAAGGGCAGTAATTTTCTTTTCCCTTCAAAGATTTGACATTTGTGGCATGAGACAGCAAACTTTTTTACATCTGCAAATAGAGAGGGCCAGTAATAACCAGCCCTTAAGATCTTGTCAGCTGTGGACTTCCAATATAAGTGTCCTCCACAGTCCCCTGCATGGAATTCTTTCATGATGCTGTTAGTTTCATTTATAGTTAAACAATTAAGAAAAATACCTTCATGATTTTTCCAAAACAAAGCACCATCTATGATACAAAATTTTAAAGATTTCATCCTTAAAAAATCTTTTCTTGGTTCTGGACAATCCTGGGGGAGCACATAGGTTTAACAATACAAAGCAAATATCTGCATACCATGGGGATTGCAGGAAGGTTTCACTGATCTGTGGAGTTGCCAGCTCCGGTTCATTGTCCAGTTGATTAATGTCTGAGGCTTGGAAGTTTGTTTCGGACATTAGTTTGGCTAAACCTTGTCCTTTTCTCAGCTTGGTGGGTTTTATTTCAATGTCGTATTCAAGGATGCTGGCAATCCACTTGCCTCTTTTGCCTTCTAGTCCCTCTTGAGTTAATATATCCTTTACAACAGCGTTAGGGACATAGGCGATCACGTGGGAGTATAAGATGTAAATTCTGAAATCTTTGATGGCTTTGACTAGGGCATAGGCTTTCTTTTCCATAATTTGATATTTCAAGGGTGCATCTCTCAAAGCTCGGCTGAAGAAAGCAATTGGTTTTTCGTTGCCTTGATCATGTTTCTGCAAAAGGACAACAGCTATAGTGTGTTCAGATGCAAAGGAAAAAATGATAAAATCTTTGTTGAATTGAGGACTAGTGAGGACAGGCGTTTGAGTTAGGGCAGTATTTATACTCTCAAAAGCCTGCTTGGTTTCAAGAGACCATTTTAACTTGGCATCCTTCTTCAACATGTTGCTCAATAGCCTTATTAGCTCGGCTAGGTTTGGGATAAATCTCCTTAGGAAATTGATCTTTCCAAGGAATGCTTGCAGTTCTTTTATGTTTCTTGGATAGTGGATTTGAAGGATAGCTTGAATTCTTTCCGGGTCAATTCTAATCCCATCTTTTGATATGATATGCCCTAGAAGCTTGCCTTCCTCAAGGGCAAATAGGGACTTCTTAGGATTCAAGGAAATGCCATATTTCCTGCATGTCATGAAAATTTGCCTTAAGTGCTTAAGGTGCTCTTGGTCAGATTTGGAGAATGGGGTCAGGTCATAAAGGTAAACTACGAGGAAATCATGTATCTCCTTGGCAAATGCAATATCCATTGCCCTTTGAAAGGTAGCACCAGCATTTTTCAGCCCGAAAGGCATTTTAACGTACTTAAATGTTCCCCAAGGTGTGGTAAAGGCTGTCTTGTCGGTCATCCGGGTGAACAAGTATCTGATTAAATCCTGAAAATCCATCTAGTAAAGAAATTCTAGAGGAACCCACTACTCTTTGCAATATATGGTCCATTTTGGGCAAAGGGTAGTGGTCTTTTAGAGAGACCTGGTTTAAATTTCTCAAGTCAACACACAGTCTTATCTCTCCTGTTTTTTTCCTAGTGGGAACTAAATTAGACACCCATTTAGAGAACCTGATGGGTGCAATGATACCTGCTTTAAACATTCTCTTTATTTCTTTTTCGATAAAGGGAAGAAGCATGGGGTTGATTCTTCTAAGTTTCTGTTTGAACGGTTTTTGATTTGGTTTTAAGGGAATGGCATGTTGGATCACTGAGGTGTCATAGGACTTCAAGTCCTCATAACTCCAGGCAAATACATCTTGGAATTCTTTGAACAAATCCACGTATTTCAGTTTTTGATTAGGGGGCAGATTTTTTGGACAACTTAATCATTCTGGGATGCTCTGCTGTTCCTATGTTGTGTTCTTCAATAGCAACATTCATAGGTTCCATCTTTGGATTTTTGGGCACATCATTGTCATCAAACATGTCTTCCTATGGAGTAAGGCCAGTAGGTAGAACATTTCTCTTTAGATCAATAAACTCATCCTCTGCTTTGGCTGTTTCCTCTAAACAGATTTGTTTCAGCTGTTCTATGTTTGTATTATTAAAAACAGTTGGGTTAAGGATTTGTTTAGCTGTTGCAGCTGTTACAGTTAGGTGATTTTCTTCTGCTAGCTGTTGTGAGTCGGTCATGGCATCCATGTCAATGTTTGTGTTGGAAAATTCATCCTCCAGAGTTAGGAAATTGTTAATCTGGGCATCATTTTGAAATACCTGCCAATCCTTGACATTGTTAGGGACCGAAGGTCTGTGTTTTATTTCAGCGGTGAAATGGTGATTTGGTTCAAGGAAGCTGCATGTGCTAGCAAAGGTTGCTAGACTATGGGCATGAATATTATGATCTCGTGCAATTTTGGCAAGCCTGAATTCACTGAAGGAATTGAGTAATTCGGTGGCAGCAACTCTGTAAGCTCTCATTCTACTATCATTCGCGACAAAATTGCCTTTCATTTGTTGTATAATCAAGTCAGAGTCATCTAGGATGGACACTTTAGTAGCTCCTAGGACTTTGAGCAACTTAAGGCCTAAGAGAAGAGCTTCATACTTTGCCATGTTGTTTGTACATCTAAAATTGAGTCTATAGGCATGGCCTTGGGCGTGATTATCATGTGTATTGTAAATCCATACTCCGGCCCCTGCTCCTAACTTGTTAACCGAACCATCAAACTCCAAATACCATGTGACTTCTTGTTTGAGGTTTGTATTGAGAG
The DNA here is from genome assembly GCA_000404065.3 of Pinus taeda. Classification (NCBI taxonomy): domain Eukaryota; kingdom Viridiplantae; phylum Streptophyta; class Pinopsida; order Pinales; family Pinaceae; genus Pinus; species Pinus taeda. The sequence continues at coordinate 146,808 of APFE031654043.1, forward strand.
TTTCAGTTGTTTGAGGATTTGGCAGACTTACAATTTTTGTTTCGGGGTGTTCTTCTTACTGTTTGTTGGTTGCCTTGGCTGTTGAGACAATTTCATGGGTATTGGCAACCAATTCCTCATTGATGTACGTTCCTTGCTCCAAAGATAGCGGCTTATCATCAGTTGGAGGATTCGTGTTATCATTAAATAGAATAAAAGAATCCATATCGGAATGGATTGAGTAAATTGGAAAATTTTGGGGCTTTTCCTCACTGCTTACCACATACTTCATTAAGGTTTCTCTATATAGTCTCTTTGGTTGCCCAAAGACAGATATAGTGGCATAGGAGAGGTCAAGTTGAAGGGATCCTTGCAATTTTTCTCCCCACGATCTGGATAGGAGCATGCCATACTTTGTGGGAATGTCAGCAACTGCTACGTCCATTAAGATTGTCTTGTTGGGGAATTGGACTAGAGAGACACAAAGGTCTTTGATCAAGCCTAAACATTTGACTTGACTTGAGTCAAAGGAATATAGATTTGTACGGTCTTGTGACATCAAGGTTCAACCTTTCCATTACAGCTTTGGCCATAAGGTTATGTGAGGCACCTGAGTCAAACATAGCATTATGCAGTATTTTTTCATGTATGTGTAGACTGACATAAAAAGGTGGAACAGGTCCATATGTTGCTTTTCCGTTAACTTCTAGACCAAACAACAGCTCAGGGGTATCGTCTAAAACGTTTACATCATCCCTTACCTCTGGTAATTGAAGTGACTTTTGAATTTGTTGCCTATTTACATCATGTTTGGCAAGTTCTGAGAGGGGAATGGATATCTTGAGTTTTCCAATCTCTTATTCTAAACTGAATGGTTTTTCCAATGAGTTCTTGGCGTTGATAGTGGCGAATTTCTCTTTTTCAGGCATACTCTCTATGTTTTCTTTTGGAGTGTCAATGTCACGATGTATGACAATTTGTGGTATTTCCGTTTTGGGGAGATTTTTAGGAGTGCTATTCAGATCTTCTTTTGGGGAGGAGGGAGGTAGAGGCCGATCAATAGGAGAGTGTGTGTCTGTTACATCCTCCACAGTTACCTGATGCAGGCTTGGGACAGAGCTGTTAGCTGGTTGGTTTATGGTGATATTCTCTTTACTTTTGTTGAGCTATTTGCTATCTTTTGTTCTGCTATATGGGGGAACATCAATGGTCCTTGTTCTTAATTTGTATTGCTTGTGTACCTCGTACACAGCGGTATCATAGCCTTGTTTAAAATCGAAGGACTCTCCCGACTTGGTGTGAAATTTTTTTGCATCAGGGTATAGTCGGTCTTCTTCAGTAAGAAAGATTTGCTATTCATTTTCTGAATCTATCAAGTTCATATGAGTCCCATCTGTGGGCTCAGTGGATGTAGATGCCTCCGCATAGTTTTCTTGGAAAGGAGGCCTAATATCATGGTCGGGACTGGCCCTTCCAGTGTTTGTGTTTTGAGTTTTTCTGAAGTTTGGGTTCCTTATGGCATTGGGTTGTTGACCTTCCCATGAAGTTTTCCTCTCAACATTGTCTACTTTGTCTCCCAGCCTGTGGATGCAACTGATGATAACATCTAGCTTCTGATCGAAGGCTGAGGGCTCTTCCTTGAAGGTGGTTCTTCTCTTAGTTCTGGCTTTGTTTCTTTTAGCAATTAGATTTGCCTCCACACTAATAGCAACATCTTGCATTTCTGCAAGGCTTTGAGGGGCTCTTTCCCTTAACTAATATGCCATCTCGGCATCAAAACCATCAGGGAATTTGTACAAAGTTAGATCAGGTGGAGGTCTCAAATTTTGTGGTAATGCATTGTAAACATTATTAAACCTTGCACAGTAATCCAAAACCGTTTCCTGAGGTCCTCTTTTGATAGTATCATACTCAGATAGTATGTGTAGGGGATCTTTCTTTTTCTCCTATCTGTTAATAAATGTCTGGTATAAGGCTTCAGGGTTTAATATGGAATTGGGTGTAAGTGCCCTAAACCAGGTTCTGACATCACCCGTCAAACTTTGGACAAAAATCTTCATTCTCACACTGTCATCATCAATTTCATAACTCTCGAAGTAATCCTGCATTTTCTTTGTATGCTGTAGGGTGGTGCAGGAGTTTGTGCCATCAAAATAGGTGATTTTTGTCTGGTAGTCCTGAGGCATAGCCCCGGGGTTAGCAGGCAACTGTAAGGGCGCATATCTATTACCCATGATGATGGGGATAAGTAGAAAAACTGGGGCAGCTGGGATAACAGGAACAACTAGGGTAGAAGGAGTAGTAGTGGTAGTAGGAGTATAGGATGGAGGTGTAGAAGAGCTTCTTGGAGAAGGGGGTGATGAACCAGGGGAACTTGGGGTTGACCGGAATAAAACTTTGACAGGGGTTGGAACACTGCTTGGCTGAACTGTTTCAGGACTCGCAGCAGTTGGAGGAGTCATGGATTAAGGCTTGCTGGTGCGTTTTATTGGTCACAAGAGGCTTGTGGAGCGAGGTAGCCACACATGAGACAATGATAAATTTGCTAAAGGATGGAATGATGGTCAGACACAAAAGGCAATTAAGAATCTTTCATCCGAACTGACAGAGAGGAGAAGTGAAAGAACGGTTATCTAGGAGCAGTTAAGAATTCCTAAATTATCATTCATAAGTGAAAGAAACAACGTAAACAAGATCATTTAAGTATGCATGTTCATAACTATTCCTGATGAAAACATGAAAAATCGCAGAAATTGAGCCTAAGGTGCAGTTAAGCAAATCCTAAGCTATTCTTCTTTTCTGCAATTTAGAGGGTGGATTTCTGATAAAACAAACATGAATAAAACTAATAGAGTTAAGAAACACTTATTGAAACATTTCGAGGCACAGGAATTCCACAATCACTCCTCGGCCAATTAAACACAGCAGACAGTTTCAGAATCCATGCTTTCAGCAGTCTTTGATTATAGAAAGCATCACAGTTACAGTGCGTGTCTCTGCTTGAGAGAAAGATTGAAATAACAAAGATCAAGCTACTGATCAACAAACAACCAACCAACCAACCCCTACTCGAGTTTTCAGGGTGGTATATATAAGCAAAATATCTGGAGTCATTTATTACAATTGACCTAAACAGGTCTGCCAAAAAGCTTTTCTAAAACCTAATCATTGCTGGAATTAAATGCAAGTAAGTCCTTTGGGCTACGCTAGAGGCAACTGAATCAAGTTGAGTTGATGAGGTGTCCTGTCTGACTTGGTGCAGTGGTTCTGTCACCACTGTGCATTGAGTTCTGGTCCACTGATCTTCCATGAGTTTAATGTGCAGTCATTTGTGCTGGTGAGCCTTCAATGCGTCTTCAATTGCTTCCTGACTTTCAGAGCCTTCGTTTTTATGTTGGATTTGCCTCGAGCCCTGGGAAAATCTCCTCTGATACACTTTTCCGCTACATTGATGGTCTTTGCCGCTTCCTGATACTCTTTGACATGCTTTCTGTCTGCAAATTTGATTTGATACTCTTTAATCTCTGCCTCTGGTCTCTCTTTGTCTTTAAATCCGTTTAATTTGGCAAAATCGGGCAATTTCGGGTCTTTTCGGCGTAAAAAGGGCCAAGGAATCAAAAGATTCCTTGAAGATTTCCCAATATAGCCTATTTCCCGTAGCGATGCGCGATTAGCGCTTCGCCCTAATCGTGCATCGAAAACTGCCTCCGTTTCTCATTCCGGAGCTCCGAAGCTCGACTTTTGCACTTGCACGAATTTTCGGTTTTTTGGCTGCTGACGTCAGAATGACATCAGCAGTACGGAAGATGACGTCAGCATGCTGACATCAGCAGTGGGGTCCTTTGGTACGGATATGACGTCAGCATGCTGACGTCATCAAGGTGACGTGGCAGTACGGCGGGGTGACGTGGCGGAGACACGTAGCAGGGTGACGTGGGCCGGGCGCAGGCTATGTGAGGTGATGTGGAGGCGACGTGGCAGGGTGACGTGGCGTTCCTGTTACGTGAGGGGAGGGAGGTTTTGCCTGTGCATCGGACCGCCTTTGGTACGGAGGTGGTTTCTGTCAGGGGCGGCCCGATGCAATGGGAGGCCGCCACCTATCCCGGTGTACGACGGTAAAACTGTCGGACGTCGGGTGGTAACCTACCACCACAATGGGGCGCCCGATGTGAACAAGGGCCGTCGGATCTGGGGGAGGCGATCTGACGGTGGACGGAAAAGGGAGATGCACGGGGTTTAGTAAAAGCGCGCGCGTTAAAGGTTTAATTTTCCGCGGCGCTATGGGTTTTAAACTTTAGGAAATGGGTTAAATGGGTTTTGCGCAGTGGAAATCTATTAAACAAACATTAATAATTTTCAAGGAAAAATGCGTTGGGGGGGTTTTTAGCATTTGGACAGGGTTTTCTTAGTGTTTGGAAGGGGTCCGAACACCTGGGAATGGAAATTTATGCAGAGGGAGGGTTCTTACTAAAGTCCAGGTGACTTAGTAATTCCTAGAGAAGTACTTATGGTTATATTTCAACCAGGGGGAGGGGATATTTACGTAGGGGATTATTTACATATTTTTAGTATACGGATGGGGAAAATATAGGGAGTTAAATAATAGTGTCAGCAGTTAATATGGAGATGACAAGAAAGCGCTAAGTTTCATAGATCTTAGGCTTCAAAGGGGAGATAGAGCTGTGTAGAGGAAGTATAGATCCTTCTTGAGTGAAGCAAATCTTCACCAAAGCTAATGACATGGGGAATGATGAAACTAAGAGATATCAAGCAGATCTTGACCTCTTTTTGGGGAAATTAGTTAATGATTTGGGGAAGAGGAAGAAAGGGAAGTTAGTTATGCCTGATTTGAGCTCCTTCACATGAAAAATGCCTGATGACTGTGACCTGAGTAGAGATGATACTTTAAAACATGGAAATGAACAAAAAAGAAGATTCTGCACCCTCAAAACTACCTACCCAGCCTACTTACCTAACATTTTTTCTTCTGTTGGTTTGAGTGCACTTAGACTTGTAGACCCAGCATTTCAATTTTTTCTTTTATGCCTTCCTATCTACAAACTACCCTTATTTCTTCCAAGGGCCCAGATTAAGCAGTTGGGCTCCTTTGATTCTCTATCTATCTAGAATCTGCAAGATTAGCTGTTTGGACATAATTTCTTCTCTAATTCTAACAGGAAATTGAAACTAGGGAGCAAAGATAAGTGTTTGGACCTCCCTTTAGTTAAAATTCTACAAAAATGGAATGATCCTTCAAAATAGAGCAGTTAGATGAACTCTGAGTAGCCTTCTTTGCTTGGTGACTGTTTAGAAAATATGGAGCATTGCAGCATGCAAAGTATGACATATTTGGCCTGTGAAAATGTCAATCATGAAATATGAGTAACCTGCTACAGCAGGAGGCTAACAGATTTCCATTAGCATTTAGAGATCCGATTGACTACATGAGCCTCGGTCGCTTAAGGAAGCTATTGGGAAATTGAAGCATTGTTATGAGCAGTCAAAGAAAAATACATAATCTCAGCAAGGTTGGAAAGGGAAAGACAAAGCTAAAGGTAAATGGCAGCCGAAAATAACAAGGCCTCAGGATGTAAGTGAGAAAGAAAATGTTGCACCTTACAAAAAGTTTAATGGGTCACAGCATGGAGGGAAATATAATAAAGGTGATGGTACAAGACAGTTGTAGTGTTGGACATATAGGGTGGTAGGCCTCTTATTTACAGTCCACGTGAATCTCAGACAATTGGGGATGTTGGGTAGAGCATTCCATGAATTTATGCAGCGGTGGATAACAAGCAGGAAGATCACCAGGGAACTGTTATCGAGATGGATGGTAAGCTTTTTTATCAAGTTTCTTCCATTTTGATTGACCCTAGATCTAATTATAGTTATGTTAGTCCTGACCTTATGGATAAGCGTGGTTTGAATAAATAATTTCATGTAGAATCCTAGTTAATGCAATTGGCTATAGGTACAAAGAAGAGAGTGTATCACTAGGTAAGAGCTTGTGCATTTGAATTGAATGGTATGCCTACCTCAACACATTCGAATGTATTGTCATCAAGATCAATAGTATGCTTTTGGGTATGGACTAGTTGTATCTTCATAGAACCAAAGTGGATTTTTATTGCAAGGCCATTGAGTGTTTGGATGACAATGGAGAACAAAGATCCTGCAGGGTAAGAAGAATGAAACATCAGTTAGAATGGTGACAACTATGTAGACAAAGCGCAATCGTAGAAAAGGGTGTGTGTTATTTGCAGTGCATATTTCTAGTGATAAAGGTAAGGATGTTGAGGAATACAAAGGTATTGAGTGGGTACCTTATCTTGTAGCAGTTTCAGGATGTGTTTCTAGCAGAGATTTCAGAGTTTCCACCTCACAGAGAAGTGGACTTTTCCATTGAGTTGGTACTAGGGGCAACACCAGCATCGAAGGCACCTTACAGGACGAGCACACCAAAGTTAGTAGAGTTGAAGTTACAATTCAAGGAAATCCTTGAAAAGGGATACATTAGGCCAAGTGTATCACCTTGGGGTGCACCAATGTTGTTTGTGAAGAAGAAGGATGGTACTCTTAGGCTATGAATTTATTACAGGCAGTTGAACAAGGTGACCATCAAGAACAGGTATCCATTGTCGAGGATTGATGACTTGTTCGATCAATTGAAGGGTGGCAACAATGTTATCAAATATAGAATTGAGATTAGGATACCATCAAATACGAATTAAGAAAGAGGACATATACAAGACAACTTTTAGGACCAGGTATGGGCATTATGAGTTTGGTGTAGTTCCATTTGGTTTGACTAATGCTCCATCTACATTTATGTGCTTAATTAATAATGTATTTCATTCCTGTCTGGACAAGTTTGATATTTTATTCATTGATGACATCTTGATATATTCTAAAAATGAGGAAGCACATGCCAAGAACTTAGTAGTAGTGTTGAGACTACTGAGAGAGAATCAATTGTATGCCAAGCTTAGAAAATGAAACTTATTTCAGACAAAGGTACATTACTTGGGACATGATGTTTCCAAGGAAGGAATAGCAGTAGAGCTAGAGAAGATAAGAGCTATCATGTACTGAACATCTCCAAGAAACATGGATGAGGTTAGATCATTTATGGGGCTAGCAGGTTATTATAGGAGGTTCATTGGGAACTTGTCTCACATTGCATATCCTATTACGTCACTGCAAAGTCAAGGTAAGAAATCTGAATGGACAGAGAAATGTGCAGCAAGTTTTGAATAGTTGAAGGGGTTGTTGATGAATGTTCAAATGTCAAAGATTATAGATCCAAACAAGGAGTTTGTGGTGTGTATATATTCTTGCAAGAGAGGACTTAGTCGAGTCCATATGCAAGAAGGACAATTAGTATTCTATGAGCCACGAAAACTAAATGCATATGAGAAAAATTATTCGACACATGATCTTGAGTTGGTAATGGTCATCCATGCTTTGAAGATGTGAAGAGACTATCTTCTTGGTAGACAGTTCATATTGATGAGTGATCACAGTGGATTGAAATACCTATTTGACCAATCGAATTTGAATTCCATACAATCTATATGGTTGTCCACAATAAGTGAGTTTGACTTTGAGATCAGGTACATCAAGGATAAGGAGAGCAAGGTTGTAGATTCTCTTAGCAAGAAAGTACAGGTGAATCACATAGCAACTATGAGTTCTTATGGGATAGACTTACAAGATCATATCTTACAGGTAAGACAATAGGATAGCAGGTACATGGAGCTTATGCATAGGTTACAACGTGGTATAGGTGGCCAGGATGTGGACTATCATCTTAAAACATATGGTTCGGTCATATCTAGGGAAAGGATATATGTTCCAGAAAACAATGAGCTCAAGAAGACTATCTTGCGAGAGTTTCATGCAAAACCGTATTCAAGTCACCCAGGATACTAGAAGACATTGATAGCAGTGAAGAAGTTTTATCATTGGACGAATCTAAAGAAGGAAGTGGCAAAGTTTGTGGCTAGATGTTTGGACTGACAACAGGAGAAAGAAGAATGCATGCATCCAGGTGGACTACTACAACTGATTTTGATCCCATAGTGGAAGTGGGAGGTCATTTCCATGGACTTCATCACAAGTTTTTCGAGGAAACCTAGACAACATGATTCCATCATGGTTGTGGTGGATAGGTTGACTAAGGTAGCACACTTCATTCTAGTGAAGTCTACTTATTCAACTAGTGATGTGGCACAAGTATTCATCAGATATGTATTGAGGCTACATGGTTTTCCAAGGATGATTGTGTCAGATAGGGATGCTAAGTTCACTTCCAAGTTTTGGAAGGCGTTGTTTGCAGGTTTGGCGATAGAGTTGGCCTTCAACACAAATTATCACGCGCAGACAGATGGATCGATAGAGAGGGTCAAAAGGATATTGGAGAACATGTTGAGGATGTATGTGATGCATCAACAAAAGAGATGGGAGGAGTACCTTCAATTGGTTGAGTTTGCTTATAACAATGGGTATTAGGAGTCACTGAGGATGAGTCTATTTGAGACACTCTATGAGCGTAATACCCCCATCAATTGGAGTGATCTAATGAATAGGGTATTGATAGGACCATATAAGTTGGCACAGATGGAACAGGAAATGTAGGAAATCAAGAGGAATCTAAAGGTAAAATGGGACAGACAAAAGAATTATGCAGATCGAAACATGATGTTTAAGGAGTTTCAGGTTGGGGAGCAAGTGTATTTGCACATCAAGCCCAAGAAGATCTCCTTGTGGATTAGATCACA
>APFE031654043.1:169750-184862 GCA_000404065.3 Pinus taeda
GAGACATATTGCAGCAGGTGGTTTTCACCCACATTGGGTTTCCACCTTATATCTGGTGTTCTTTGATGTGACTTTCTGATTTTCTTGTTCATGCTCATTATTTATGGTATTGGTTTGCAAAAATAAGTCAAAGTATAAATAAGAAAGATTTGGTAAAAGAATTAGATAATACTGATTCCCCCCCCCCCCCTCAATATTATTGTCAACAAACATGAGTCTACTTACCGAGATGAGGAACAAGGAGGAATAAGAACTTGGAGTTAGTAACCAAGGCATAGCACAACCTTTCGAGGTTGTGCATAGACCTCAATTTGTAGGTTTAAGATACACCAAGAGAGAATGCTCAAACATGTCATATGCTTCCGAGACATCATCAAAATCTTCGAGGAAAGAGAATGATGGGAATACATCCCCATCATCCCATGACAGTGGCCATCGTAGGGAAAGAGCTGAGGCAAGCTCTCATCGCCATACTTGCACCAGAGACAACAAGGAAAGGTATAATCAATTTCAATATTCGAATGTTCATTTTGATTATGATCATGTTGATAATAATGAACATAAAACATGGCATCAAAATACATGTACCTTTTGTGGATTACATAACCATACATTTTCGAAGTGTTGGAAAAGAATAGCAGCACAAACAAAGATGAGGCATGAAAAATCCTCTCAACAACATGTAAAGAAACAAGTTAAATAGATATGGAGGGAAAATATGTATTGTAATCATTACAACAGAAGTGGCCATCAAAGAGCCACTTGTTGGAGGCTCCATCCAAAGCAGCGCCTTAAAGACAAAGTGTCGATGCATGAACCAGGTGAAACGATTTTTTGACAAGAAAAATCGCCTTAAGGAGGCGACCCATTCACATTGATAAGTGAAAAATGGTTTCTAGATATGTTATCATTTCATGGTCGTGCTTTTGTAAATCATTTGTTGCATTTTAAAATGTAGAAGTGATGATGTGTTTTATATCACTTGTTTAGCAATAATGATGTCTGGTCTTATTTTGTGTTGCATGATAAACTATGAAAGTGATGTTGAGTTTCCATCACTTGTCAAGACAATGGTGTTTGGTCATATGATTGTAAATCATGTGTTGTAGTGATGATGTGTTTTCCATCACTTGTTGAAGCAACAATGATATGTTTGCCTTGTTATCGTAGCTAGGGCATTATGTCTATATTGATGTAAACTTGACCACCGAGTATGTGTTTGAACTCGTGGAAAGTATGGGACACTTGGGTCATTAGTTGGTCATGAAAGTCAAGCATGTAATTTGCAAAAAATGTACTACAGGTTGCAAAGATTGTAGGTGTCGGCTCATCGCTTAAGGCTTCGAAGAAAAAATGTGAAGTAGATGGAAGCGAGACCTTTTGGGACACTTGTGATGCAAGTAAGGTACATAAAAGTTACAGATTGTTTTTCATGTTTTTGGAGGACCAAAAGATCCTTAGTGGGGAGGATTGATCCACGTGGTTCTAGACACACACATAGGACAAAGAGGGCTTATGAAAGCTCAAAAATCAAAGTGTTTGGATTATGCTCGAACTAGGTTCATGTTAAATATCTCACTGTTGTAATCGTGCTGGTGTGAACAGTTCGTCAATCAGAGTCCAGATGAGGAAGTTAGAAGCAGTCAAAGTCCGGTTGACTTTTGCTGACTTGGCAGGTTAAGGGAGACACAATTTGGACTTTTTCTGGAGGATGGAATCTAGCCAGATGCTAGGTGAAATTTTCGCCTCGTTAATTTATCTCCTTCGGCCTAAAATCCAAATATTTAAAGGTGGCTTTATATTAAAAAAAAATAAAAAATTATATAAAAGGGAGGTAGTGGGCCACCATCCCCACCAGCGCACACCTCTCCTTATCCATAGAAAAATATGCCATTTTATGTGAGTCTGGCGGGGATTGAACCTGCCAGGCCCATGTGGGCTATCCCCCACCAGGTGGTCCCATGAAACGTACCCTCCATTAAAGCATGTACAACCAAAACAACGTGCCATTAGTACAACACCCAAGTTTAACCAAAACATGCCATGTAAACAAGGGCAATGGTTAGAAATCATAACTGCACAATGTTAATTTTTTTATTTTATGTGTTAAATTGGGTTCCGCGAGGATTCGAACCCAGAACCACCTCCAACGAAGTGCACCAGACTTAGCCACTAGCCCAACGAATTTTCCTTTGTAACTTCTGCCCCATAATTTTACATAAGCCTTCATTTTGCTTAGTAAACTATAGGATGGAGGAGGAACTAGGATTAGACATGTTTTTCGAGACAAGAGGAGGCAATGCATGCAGTTCGAGGCAACGTTTTGTAGGAGGGTCGAATTTTCACTTTCTCAGAATTCAAATTTTATATGGTTTCAACACTTCTCGATGCTACAAATGCAATGACACTGTCTGTATATCCATCAGAGTTCTACATTTTTTGGCCATTTTTCAGTATGCATGTGGAACCATGACTGTTGCAGAAATAGGGAGTGGAGCCATGATCCTTGAAATTTTCCCGTAAGAGGTAATTTTTCTCCATGTCGGAATATAGTCAAGTTTACAATCGTTTTTCATGGTTTTCCATAGGGATCATAATAGCAAGGTCAGATTCACCTTTGGAGTTGCAGATTTTCAGTCCACCTATGGAGCAAAATATTTGAGGAATCTAAAATATTCCTTGAGCCCCAAATTCTCCATTTCTCAGAATTCAAATATTTGGCAGTCGATTTTGCACTATTCGATGCCACAAATCTAATGGTGCGTTCATATTTATCATTTGCTCATTCTATTCTTCAGTCACTTTTCTAAGTGGAATGCAGGTGTAAGCATTGATGTGCAAGAAACCATTTCCATGTGATTGATGCTGAGAGATCGATGGCACAAATAGCTTCAACAGTTTGACATCTGCTTCTTCATATGGCCCTTGGTTGTGAGGTATATGTAGTGTGTTCATGTACTTATTTTGCTATGCATTGTGCTGCATAGATCCCTGTTTGATATTGATGAAGGATCTTGTTCGTTACTTGTTTTCATGATTCCTGCTTGATGCGACACAGAATCGTCTATGTGATGTGCTTGTTGTCATGATTCGTCATGTTATGTCTTGAGATCCCTTTGTTGAATGTTGATGGGATACTCATGTCTTTTTCATGCATGTTTGCATTGAGATCCCTTTTATGCCATGTCGGCGGGATGCTCATCATGCATGAGTTTTATGTCATACTGATGGGAGTCTTTTGACTGAGAGTTCCTATCACGGAACATCTCTTGGAGCCACTCCTGTGTGAGGGAATTTTCCTTGTATGATAGCAACATCACCTCTTATGTACATCACTCTTGACAGCGCTTAATACAATGGCCTACACCATCTTGACACTGGGGCCCAAAGACGTAGTCCCTCTTGAATGAACTCTGTTATCAACGACTTATGTTTTTTTATGTTGCTGATGATTGACATGTTCCTCTTCTTTACATTATGCACATGTATTCATTTATGTTCTTTTAAAAATGCAATTTAACACACCACGAAAGTAAAAGGTCTTGGAAGGGTCTTTCGTCATATCCGGACTTGGATCATCAGCCTAACTTCTCAACACTAGATCTTCTCTTCCTGTTTCAAAATCAAAGCTTTGATACCATGTGAAAATTCCTACACTAAAGGAACCCCTACTGTAGCAAATATGAATCTAGTTCACCTACTTGATATTTTAAATTACATTCATAAATTTATTCTTCTAAATACTGAAGAAAATTATTTCTACAACCTACACTAATGAAATATTTGATCTCGTGAAACAGAAAATAGAGCAAAGAAAAGACACATCTGACACACTTATTTTTGGACACAATAGTCTCCAGAAAAACCTAATGCGGGAAAATCGGTGCAACAGTTCTGAGGGTTTATTATTATGCAGGAGAAATATCTGAATACAAATATAGGATGCTCATCTAGCAATAATTTAAAGAGAAAATACTGGTGGAAAATTCGAGTGAGTTTTACCTCACTTCACTCGGCAAAATTCTGACTGATCCGGCAACAAGATTGGCTAACCTGCGCTACTTCTGCGTTGGCCCTGCATCAACCTATTAGGCTCTGCATCAACCCTACGTCACCTCTTCTGCCCTTTGTGTTAGCCATCCAGATAGTTCCCGGTAGTTCTAGATTTTGCGTGATAGGCAACTTTCCCCTCCGTGTTGGTCTTTCTGGCTCTACGTCAAGGCTGCATGGTCCTAGACTGGCCCAACGTCAGCTCTCCTAACTACTACGCTTCCTCCACAAGATCTCTCCTTCTATCTCTATCATTATTCTCAAGAAAGTCCTTCTCCTGGATTCTTTCTGCCCCTCTACTACTGAATGATCACCTAGTTCAAATTTCTCAACTTCCTAGCCCCAAAAATTGAAACCCAGATCAATTTGTTCTCTCCGTGTGTGTTTACAAATGAACCCCAAGCCTTCATTTTATGCTTTTCCTATTGAGACTTCAACAATTGAGATTAAGTCTCTAATCAATGGCTAAGATTAAAACATGACTTGGTCTGCCTTCTAGATTATTCTCACCCATACTTTGATTAATACCCATTAATATCTTAATTTCCCTAAGTTTAGACTTAGGAACTCCATTAAAAATATTAATTATTTTAGTAAAATACAATCCGAGCAGAATTTGACCGAACGGTTTTAGGGTTCCTTAGAAATCATGTGCCTTAGTCTCTCCACAAATTTTCAAGGCTAGATCACTTTCGTTGCTACCAAAAAATAAAAAATTACTCATCACTTCTCTTGATGACCACATCAAATAAAAATTAATCAATATGTAATCTCTCACACCAAATACCATGGGAAAAACCCTAGTAACTCTCATGGTTTTCATTTTTCTCACCTACAGGAAGTGTCATTGGCATAACACTACAAAGCCACAACAAACACAACATGCATCACATGGTAAGACCACACCACTACCTCAGTGTTTCTATGTGGCAAATAAAATACCATGTCAATCACTTTAATCATGGAAAACTCAATTCTTTGTCATCTTGAACTTCAAACAACTTCTTTAACACATCCTCAATCATTTGTAAAACATCATCGCACTAGGATACACAATTCTAACCACCTACAACATCAACAAAACACATGCAATCATGATACAGTAGCAACTAAACCAAACAACACCTCCATCAGGTAACTTGTCAAAAAATCATATTGAGAATCCAAAGCATAACATTTGTTGTAATTCATTTGAAGGTTGACATCAATTCCAACAAAACACCATTGTTGCCAACATTATCCCCCTTTGGCATTAATGGTAACCTCGAATAATCATTCCATGTGCAACTAGTCTTTGAAAATTGATCCCATCACTCTCTCTCCCCCTTTGACATCAATGGAAAATGGATATAACTAAAAATATTACATTAATGTCAATGGTTTCTACAATCCTCAATTGACCACACAACTATTAAATATGTTCAATATACCCCCCCCCCCCAGACACATGCTCACTCTGAGCATCAATACACTCCTGAAGCAACACATGATGATATAGCCAATACTCTCCTTGACCTCAACTACCTCAGCAACCCAACAATATCACCCCATCAATGCTCCACACACTCAATGATACAAGCACTAGTGGCCACATAGTCACATTAGCAAGATAATGTGGTCAACATATACAAGACTCATGCATGAAAACATCACATTAACCAACTCAATACACCCTAGCAGCCACATTATGACTTTACAAGGCTTTAGAAATTATACATGGCATCAACCTGACCTGACTGTAGCATGCTCCAACTTATGACAAGTAATCTGACTCCCAAACCAAGGATAGACTCTAGTACTTTATGCTCGTCAACCAATATCATAATAATCCAACAACAACATATAAAAATACATGGATATTATATGGTAGCATTAATACATGGTATAGGACACTAAGACACTTCACACTCAACTCATTACATGACTAAACAAACTATCTTGAAAGGTATACAAGGAATTAGTAGCGATACTCATCAAAAGAACATAACATGACAATACAAGGTTGCTAGCAGTCCCACTACAACAATGACACAACAATATTGTGCTTAAACACCAATTATATCTTCTACATCTTTGTAAGATAAGATTTTCCATACAAGAACACAAATAACATTAATATGCTCATATAAAATCCTACAAAAACAATGTGAGCAATATAAACTCAAGTGCTCTATCAATTTCACTTGTTATAGGGGTCTTTGGTCTCTGAACCATGTATTCAAAATTTGAACTTGATCGAACACACAATGAATAATACTATCAACACACCCTTACACAATTAACTCCATTAATGCATGAGAATTTGTAAAAATACTTTCAGTTTGTACATAGTGCAACAACATTATGCTCTATAAAAAAACACTGGTATGCAAGTAGTAGAAACACCACACTTCCATATGATAGCATTGCACACCTCATTAATCAATTGGTCACATAAAATTTCATTTTCTGATCTAAACACACACAACATCTAATTGTCCACAAATTAGTTGATACAATGCACATAGGTGAACATCAACTACAAATCTCATTTGCTCCTCTTCATGCATTGGGTTCAAACACATTACTCTAACTCCCCAACATAACACGTGTCATTTAATATTCTACTGTTTCACCCTTGTAAGCCATGCTTTGTCACATCTAACGCATTGGTACAACAACACAAGCTCTATCTCTGCAATACACACTTGATTCTCAGGTTTTCTCATTGCACAAGTCTCCAAACAAATTTACTCCATCTAATCACTCAGCATGATCACCTTTGGACTAATGTGTGTGCACAAGTATAATTCTTGTTTAGCTCAGGCTGCTCATACCAATAGATCCACTTTCAAGCTCTTTGTCTATGAACACTCCAATAAAAGATATGTTCTTTACACATACACAAAACACTCTACATCAAAAAAATTCCTTGTAAACCACACTCCACGATAAATGTAAAGCATATCACTTGACTATTCACACCAACTGTAGGTGATCACATTTGAAAATGATCAATTTCATGCACCAATAGCTACACATTCACCATGTCTTCCATAAATCACCTCATACTCACTAACACACAAGTATTCTTTATATCAGCTTAGTTCGTTGGAATTGATCCATACAAAAATAAGCTATCGCCTCCTGGATGCAATGCACTCATCAAACCTTGGCACAACACAATATTCACAAACTTGTGAAGACAATTCTATAGGTATATCGATATTTGTCTACAAAACCACATAGAAACAATCATTGTGCAACATCTTTTGTGACCAAGTAAAAAACATTAAGTTCATTCCTACACCTTCTAAGGTACAAGTCAAGTCCATTAATGCATACAATTTCATCTTTTATAGACCAAATCAACATAATTAACTTAGACGAGATTGACCTTGATAATCAATTTATTAGCTTCATGACCAAATAAAACCATGCATTAGTTCTGCTACCATGATCAAAGAGGATGCTTGTAGACCTTATCAACAAAGAAATTAGATTGAGCTAGTTTTTCCAACATCAATTTAGATCAAATCAAAAAGATTAATGCATTTCACTCATTTGCTAGAGACCAAAAAATGAATGTTAATTTGTTCCACTATTCATTGAAATTGTCAACAAATCAATTGGAACACTATGTAATTAACTCATTCCACTCTTCTCACAAGACCAAATTAATAGGTTAAATTTAACCAAATCAAGATGCTTTATAAGAGCATTCCTGCATTGTACAGAAGTCCCAATCACCATCTTAAAAAAATAAATTAATTAAATGTTTTACAAACTTAAAAATTCCATCATGCTTATTGATTGGCCCATGATCATCACATTTATGAATGCACTATGCTTTGGATCAAACACATCGATTGATCGCACTGCATTGGATGAATTCACTCTTGGATCCCTTCACATTATACATAAACAATCAAAATGTCATTGCAACTTCAACACATCATCATGCATTGAAGAAAACCAATCCAACACACACGTTTACTCTACCCATGCGAATAGGTATAGAGGATTGACACTCCACATTATACATAGGCACAACTATCCAACATACCAATATATCGATTTCGTTAAGTTCCAAAAATATTAGAACAATGTTGAGTTACCATTTTTGATAAGTGGTTGTCATTGATGTCAACCCAAGCAACACCAGGGGCTACCCTAATCTTGCATGGGCATTTTGATGTGAAAAATCATCCTATTATGAGTCAATAATCTTCTATATGGATTCCACTCGCCGATATGTTTCCGTTGATATATGTCATGCCACGTAGTTCTTCACAGTTTGAGAGTTATTTGTGTTTGAAGTTAGTAACCCCATCTAATGTGCTGAAAACCCATGGGGTTTTGGCATGGAAATAATCATTGGTTCTGGCTATTGAATAGTCAATAATTAATAATTTTTTATGCTCCTAAAATCCCTCCAAAATTCACTTGTTGAGCACCCTCTCAACTCAAGGCATTTCTATAAATACAGACCATCATATCCTCCTCTAGCAAGCACTTTTCAATGAACTATCTTGTGAAAAGACCTTTGTAATTTTTCAGTCCTCATGAGCTTCCAACACGGGATCTATTGTAGGGAGTTTAAGGTTTTGTTGAGGTCTGGTTAGGGCATAAAATTATGATCAAGTTTGAAGGTTTATTTTGAAGCAAGTTTAGAGCCTTGGATTCTAGGATTTCACAGCTTCAAACAAGTCATTGTGGATTTTTTTCTATAATTTTTTTTTATACAAAGCTTAAGAACCTAAAATCAGAACCCATTTGAGTAGAAATTATGATGAAACTTGTGAAAAAATTTCAGATCTTGGTTCTCTATATTTTCAAAGATATGATTTGAGGACGTTAGGGTTTTGTAGGTTCTCATAACTAAGATTTGCTAATAAGATAAGTAAGATACTTAACCTAGTTTGAGGGACAGTGCAGATCGCTGCTCTAGCAGCACGAATGGACTGCAACCCCTGGTTAGGGCTGCACAAAAGCTGATTGTAACAATTCGCGAAGGTACTGAATGATAGAGTAGAGAGTGAATCCAGCTATCCGAAGGTAGGCATAGTTGGAATAAACCACAACCATCTCAAGGGTGCAGAAACTTGGTTCCAGCATCCCCCCATACTACTTCGAGTGAGACTTCAACTTGTGCTTCGTGGGTTAATGCCGAAAGGGCTAGTAGTGTAGGGATTTGTTTGGCTAACTAACACTGAACCTGGGTCAAGCCCCCACAAGCCAAAAATGGTTCCCATCAAGGGCATTCTCTTTGCTGGCGCAATTTGTTTATTAACTCCTGTAGGCCTTTGACAACTTTTCTATTATGTAGGAGTTTAATACAGGTCTCCAAGAACATGGTAAGCATAGAGGGATCAACCTCTATAGGCATGTTGGTGTCTTGCATCTTGTCCTAACTTCCTGAGGTGGATGCCTCAATGAAGTGTTTTGTTGGGCATGGAACCCCCCCAAGGCATGTTTTGGGGCTCAAAGCCCATGTTTTGACCACATAATGTTGTAAAGCCCCGCGAATTGTGGGCACGGAAGTATGGTAGAGTCATAGGGTTGTCCGCCCTGTTTATAATGTAACGTTGGCCTACCCATTGTTTGCGGACCATGGGATTTTATAAATAGAGTGAGGCTCTAGGTGTAAAAGAGAGTTGGAGAGAGAAGTAGGAGATAGAGAAGTAGAAGCATAGAGCAAGGGTCGAAGTGTGTCTTGGGTCGTAGAGTAATATAAGGCTTTGCAGATGAGTGTGCAGAGGCCTAGAAGTCTGCAGCTGAGTGCACGAACCATTGCAGCCGAGTGCGCAGGGTGGAGTCGAGTTTGTAACCGAAGAAGAGAATAATAAAGAGAAGTTTTATCCAAATTTTGTGTATCTATTCTTGAGTTATTACATGTTGGATATCAATTGCAAATATACTTTTTATTTACTATGTGCACTCGTACGAATGATTTATATTGCTAAGTATACTCTACACATGCAAATAAGATAAGTTAATCAACTAATGGTGGAATACTAGTAAGGACTTGGGTAATAACAACATTCATCCCTCGAGCAGGGCTGAATAAAGGTTGCATCATAGGCTACGAGGTATGGGTAAGTGCGTGTAGCAACATGTGTGCAGGGCCAAATCGCGAACCACTTGAACTCATTAGACATCTTGAGGGTGCAGAAACTTGGTTCTAGCACCCTTCCATACTACTTTAGGTGAGACCTCAGTCTGCTCTCTGCGGACTATTGTCAAAAGGGCCAGTAGTACCGGGATTTGTTTTGCTAAATCACCTCTAAACCTGGGTTAGGCCCCAACAAGCCAACAAATGGTTTCATTGTTGGGACTGAGAACTACATAAGGGATGTCTGATGTCATGTCATTGGAATCTGACAAAGAAAGAAATTGAAGGGTGGTTGGATAGAAAAATTCATGAGTTTGCAGCACAAGAAAATAGGAATCCGTGAGTATCAAAGGAATAGTGGTTAGAGCACTACTTATACATGGAAATCCATGAAATTTTCTTTGCATCCTTCCCCTCTGTGTTGTATGAGTGGATCATGAAGCAAGCAGACAGTTAGGGAAGGTGTAGGCTCGACAAACTGAATGTGTGGACTCCAGAGTTGGTGCGTAGAATAGAAGCATTGGAAGATAAGATTGTGTGCACTTTGGCCCATTGGCTCAATCAAATTATAGGAGGGTTTATCACCAAATTCACGATAGACACAATAGTCAGCTACAGTGAGGCGAAATGATGCTTCCTTAAAGGACCACGAGGTAAGTACATTAAATCTTTGAACACTTGGATTAAAATGCTACTGTGCGAAAAGCGAGTTATGCACATAAATTGATGTTTGGGGCTATGCGAAGTGGGAGGATATATATAAACAAAGGTAGCATAGAGATAGAAACTAGCCCCTTGATTTCACCTCGGTGAGAAAGCAAGGAAGAGCTCGCGAAAGTTTCACCAAGAAGTGCGATCAGTCTAATAAGGTAGCAAATTCTGTGCATACCACCTCCACCTATACCACCACTGGTTTCACCATCTTCACCCCCATCTCCGCCCACACCACCTTCACCACCACCACAGTTCAATATGGCGAGCACGATAAAATTGTCAATGTTCAAAGGAGTAGGGAATGAAGATCCGCACCAATTTTGGTTCGTAGTAAAATTTGTATGGGAAGCACAAGGAGTCGTGGATGACAATATAAAGAAGGCAACACTGGTAAGCACATTGCAGGATTGTGCACTGACATGTTACATTAAGCATTATAATGACCATTCAAATGTGGGGATCGCAGATATATAGGCTACTTTGAATAAGGAATTTAGCAAGCCAAAATCAAAGACATAGTCGATTATCAGGTTTAAGGAAATCACGATGCTTCTAGGCAAGACCCACCGGGAGTTGGATCAGACACTAAAGGGTATGATTCGTGAAGCCAACCTTGACGGATGGACAACACCGCACATGGTTTGTAGCATCACCAATGCCACATCTAAGGAATGCGTTGTCATAGCAGAAGTTATCCACCCGGGCCGAAGCTTTGGAGATTGCAATGAGACTGCATGAGACCGTGTTATAAGATTTTGGTTTAGGAGTCCAAAAAATCCACCCACAAATGAAAATTTTGTGTCTGGAAATACAGATTTTGAAACAGGACAGGACAAATTGCCCTGAAGCACGCGAGGAGATATGGTGGATAAAATGCAAAGGCGGGCATGACAAGGACCATTGTCCAATCTTCACAAACTACCTAGCGGGAGGAGGGTTGATGCCATTGAGACCAAAGGCACAAGCAGGGTTGAGCGTAACACCTACATTATGTGCACGATTTGTTAGATAGGAGGGAAGCACACTATAGATAATTGTCACTTATTACAAAAGTATATACAGACGTCCAAGTAGTTATTCTGTAATTTCTCCAGATCAGTAGGCCATGATGAACACACCTGTAGAAGTTATGAACTAATGCTGGATTAGACTCCTGCCTACAGATTTCAGACTAAAATGCGAGCCCTTGATCAAAATGTAGGAATGGGGTGCACTAGATTTTAGGGGCGTGGATGAGGTCGAGGTGGAATGGGACCAAGAAGGGGTCTCAGACAGCTGATTTGTTACAATTGCGAAGGGCCAGGGCATTATGTCCATGATTATACAAATCTGACAAGAGAATCATGTTTATATTGTACCTAGTTTTATCATGAGATGGAGGAATACCCTACACTGATAGTGAGGTTGTGCGATAAAGGAATACTCCAGTGTCCCCCAACTCAGAGCCTACAAATGATGACGTCTGAGCCGCACGAAGAGGACCCGAATGTAAACATCGTGCTCTAAAGTGGTGTTATGACAGGAGATGACAAGGGAAAGAAACCCAACGAGAGTTCTTGGGTTTGCAAGGCTCCTACAAAGGAACCAGAGTTCGATTTGGAGCACGCGAAGGAGACATTCATGGAAGCTAAGAAGACCTTCACGAAGGCCTCCACTTCATGTAGTAAAGGAAAACTAGAACCAGAGATGGACCTATCAATGCTTACTACCTTTCTGGAGACATGCATGAAGTTGTTGTGTGACAAAAAGGCTATGAAGGGACTGTAGGAACTCATCACTAGGTGTGTTGGGTTAGGAGAATCACACATAGTCTAGAAGCTCAAGAAGCACACAATGCGAATAGGAAGGGAGATGAGATTGACTGCGCAAATCGGAGAATATAAAATGGATCGTGATTTTGGATCTAGGATCGGATTGAAACGTACTGCCAAAGAAAACATGGGAGTGAATGAGCAGGCTAGCATTGCAATGGTCTCCTATTTAATTGCAAATGGCCAACTAGCATAAGATCCTACCGGTGGGAAGATTGCAGGGAATAATGGTAGATATGAAAGGTGCAAGTGTGCTTGCAGATTTCAAAATGATAGATATTGTTGATGAAAACAATCCCCATCCCGCCTACTAGGAATATATTGAGCCATTGATATGAAGGGAGTGATAAATCTAAAGAAGCGCAAAATGTTTTGTGAGAAAAATTCACTATGCGTAGTGGTACGTTTAGACCTTGCGGAAGGATTGCACTACATGAAGCTAGTGCGCAATGACGAGAGTGATGCCAATATATACTGTATCTACAAGATAACCACATAGGAATAGGATTTGCTGCATCCAACTACGGATTGCCGGATTTCATGGGAGCACGAAATATCCTGCACATCGGATTCAGATGAGGAAATAGAATGATGGTAAAACCAGTTACACGAGGTGACCATGCTCAATTGCAACATGACGGTAAGATCATTGCACTGCGTGAAAACAGAAGTAAGGGATCTACCCATGTATGATGGGTTGACAACGGTGGATGACTTCCTAAATGAATTTGAAAAAGAGGTGCCAGAACAATAGCATTTTGATGCTCTGAAATGGGCACTGCGCCCTACTCCCGCAAGATGGTGGGGTACACATCAGAGGAGATTTGAGAACTGGGGTGACTGCAAAAGAATGATGCTTATATGGTTTGGAAAGCCTTGGCTAGGGATGAAAGCCATATATGATGGACAATACAACCTGTGCGCCCACATCTCCATATGGGTATGGGCATATGATGTGCAACTTGTACAAACACACATTGTCCTCACGATAGGAAACAGGAACGACAAACCAGAGTGGGCACAACAAGGGAATGAACGATGAAGTATGATAAGACCAAGTGCACTGAAGATTATACACGGAGAAGCCTTTGACAAGATGTGCGAAGTGCTAAACATGGTCCACCATGTGAGATGCACTGACTGGGACCTACACGTACTAGCAATTCTATGGGCTTAAAGCACCATGTGCAAAACCTTGACTGTGTGAGCACTTCTGAAATTGAAGTATGAAGTAGGGGCTGTAATCCCTATGGATAATGCAAAGCCTAGTCCGTGCATAGTAGCACTCGTAGATACGATAGTCTGCGAAGCTCGGAACGAAGGAATCACATAGCTCTAAGAAATATAACACATAAGACTTGAGGAAGAAATCTGATAGGGAAACATTAGACTTCGCAAACTCTAAAAAGATTGGGTATAGTTAAGGGAGAAAAGCACTTTGATGGATGTGGAGGTTAAGAAGTTGGAAGATGAGATAAAGGAAGCATTTCTCGTTGAAAAACTGAGGGTGGTAAGGCAAGGTGCATATAATCATACTGACAAGTGGGAGAACTATCACTGTGAAATGGTTAGTCTGCTGCCTTGTCTTAGACCACATATCACCAAACATCATGACCAGGGTAGCATGTTGCAAATAGTAGAGTGTGTGATGCCAACCACAAAAATGGAAGGAGGGGATTCCCCACGAACCATGGTGGAGGATAGGATGGAGCCCCACATGGGTGGTGTGACCACCTGACTAGCTGTAGGAAGAATAGTCTTAGTGCTCCAGGTAGTTGAAAGGGAGCGGGGGACTATAAACTATTCTGCTTGGGAGCCACACAATATTGGGGAAGCATGCAGATGTAGAGCATCACAAGGTTTGTGACCACGCAAGGGGGTTGTACTACCACATGGGTTGGTCGAAAAGTGACCATTGAAGTCACTATTCACGATGGGATGCTCAACTTGAAGCCAAATGGAGTGGGTGACGGGAATTTAAGACATGATTTATGGCCAAGATTTGGGGAAATCCTCCGCCAAGAAAGCATTAATGGCCTGAAATTAGGGGGAATGGTTGAATTTGAATTCAAAATACACTATAAAACACAGAGGGTTGGCCAGTGGATGACACTTGTTCATTTGAGAATTGAGCGCTTGAGTAGAGTATTAAGTAGTGAGAGCCCAACGATAGTTGAGCCCCTAAATTCATGAGTGAAAGACTACAGCCTAGATAAGATGACAACCACTAAAAATGGTTTAGGAATTGAAGAGGTAACCATTAGTGAGGCTGTGCAGACTCGAATGGTGGACGACATTCCTGAAGTGTTGGCATTATGGCACAGGTTTGGAGCTATGGCACAGGTGTTGTCCTTGATGGCAACCTTCTTTGATAACAGATCTCAGTTCAGGCACTCAGAAAGTAGAAAAAGACATATATGCAGGTTCATCTAGACGAAGGCGC
>APFE031654044.1:0-36052 GCA_000404065.3 Pinus taeda
TGGAAGGAGGGGTTGCCCTAGGCCATGGCTGAAGCATCACAAACCATACTGGTGAGATTTGGAGCTATAACACCAAGCACAACAGCTTCTTTATTACTAGCAAGGAAATGAGTGTGCGATTGTAGTGCGGTACCCATAGCAGGTTGAGCAGGCCTACTTATCCACTCCTTTGAGCCACTTCCATGGTTCCAACACGGTCACTCGGTGTTCTTATGGAGGATGCGGTTCATCAGCTGGTCTATTGCCAAGTAAGGGAATCGCTCAATATCGCTAAGTCCAAGTCCACAAATTTCAACATTGGAATCTGCGCCAAGTGTGGTACTTCAAAAACAATCTTGTCCTGAAGTAGAGGTGTGTATAAGTTTACCTTGCTCTCGTCAATGTCCTTAGGCACCTTGGCCTTGCCCCTACATGGAGGGATGTACTCAGGAAATTTAGTAATGGGGTCAGACCCCTCAACTTCAACGTCCTTCGTGTCAATCCCAAGATCCTCATTTTCCATTGGGATATCCCCAATTTCTTCCTCCTTCGGTTCCAAGTTAATGGTTTTTCCCTTTTCTTGAGCTATGGGATTTTCGTTCAACGGGTTTCTCCAAGGGGGTGTGTGCAC
Organism: Pinus taeda; assembly: GCA_000404065.3. Lineage (NCBI taxonomy): Eukaryota > Viridiplantae > Streptophyta > Pinopsida > Pinales > Pinaceae > Pinus > Pinus taeda. The sequence goes on from APFE031654044.1 coordinate 611, forward strand.
TAGCGGTGTCATGACCTACTTTCCTTTCTTGCCTTTCATGCCTTCCTGGATCTGGGTAGGCCTTATTTTAGGTGACCATGGTGACTTGGGTATGTTTGCAACCTCCGGAGCAGTTCACTCTGCTTCCACAACAACCTCTGGCACAACCTCTTCGATTGTCACTTCTTCCCCAATATCTACGGTTTCTGCCAGTGTTGACATGACGTTATCCAACAGTTCTTGGGTCTCCTTTGGTAATTTCTCAAATGCCAAACTCGCTATTAGGTATTCAAAGAATTCATGGTTCATATGCGTCTGAGAGCTCAACAACTCAATGCTCAAAATGCCAAGTGTTCTTCGTTGTGCAGCCACATGTAATTTATACACCATTTTGAATTCAAATCGAATCATTCCCCCCAAAATTGGTTCATTAATGCTAGATTGGTGACAAATTTTCAAGGATATCGCCAATAAATTTCATCTTAAATTCCCCCCCCCCCCACCCTGCTCCATTTGGCCATTTTTCCATCGTCAAATCATGAATAGTGACTTTAACGGTCACTTTCTAGCTAACTTGCACAATTTCATCCCAAGTAGCCAGCCTTCTGCACGCTCATGTGGTCTCTGTGACATCCCCTCATTCCATGAAGTTCCTTCATCGCGCAATTCCTCGACCTGGACAGTGTAGTTTATAGTCACATGCCTCCTTTCAGCTGCCTGGAGTGCTAAGACTATGCTTCCTTCATATAGTAATCTAGTCGGATCACCAGTGTATGTCTTCAATCAGCTACCATTCACTTTTCTTGGGAATGGATCCCCATTTAACTTAACCAACTAAACTGATCCACCGTCGGTAATCTCTTTGATGACATAAGACCCCAGCCAATGCATCCTATATTTTCCTAGAAATTTATCAAACTTTTTGTCATATAACAAAACCAGATCATTTACCTGGAAGGTGCGTAGTTTAATGTGTCAGTTGTGCCATGCCTTTTCACGCTCCTTTTGAACTTGTTAATGAAATCCAGCTAGAAATCGGTCCTCTTCAAGCTCTGCTAGCTCCGCGAGCCTCTCTTCTAGGGCTCCCTGATCTGCCATTCCCGTGAGTGTCACTATGCATAGACTAGGTATAATGTATTCCATTGGCATCACAACTTCTATGCCATACACAAGTCTGAAAGGCATTTACCCAGTCATCTTCTTGCAAGTCGTTTTGTAGGGCCATAGCACCACGGGTATGCACACATCCCAATTGTTATCACTCATAACTCTTCCCTAGAAGTTTCCAGAAGAAGGAAAGGACCGAGGTAACCACAAACCAATCTTTTAAGTATAGGCTCTAGCCAACATATGACTCGGAGAGGGCTCTCTCTATATGATTTAGCTTTGTTTGTTAGGATTTTAGGTTATTTCTGAAGGTTCAAGGGGTTTTGATTTGTATTGGATATTGGATGGTGGAATCCTTAAAATAGATGGATAACCTGATTTCTTTGGACCATTTGGCTATGGAATCAAAGAAGGGCAACAAAACTAGAATTAACTCATTAAAGGGAGTGTTCAAAGGGCAAGCTAGCAGAGTAAACTACAGGTCTTCGGGCCGAATGGATGAAATGATCTTAACCAAGGTGAGAGAGCACATAAGAATTCTCAAACCAGGATTAAGATGAGGAACAGAGATTAATCATGAGAAAATGGAAATTAAGAATCCTTTACTATAGATCAGAGGGAAACTACCTAGAGTAAGGAGCAATCAAGAATTTTTTAATTTAGATAATTAGCAGGAAACATTAAAATGCATAATAGTTAAAACATAGTGCAATGAAGCAAATTTGAGATATCATTCGAGATCATAGAATTTAGATTTTAGGTACATTAAATATTCTGGAAATTTTTTTAAAGAAAAATAACAACACAAGAGAAAATACTTGTCTGCACTTTCGCTCTACACATGAATCTAGTGAAATGTCTTGTCTTTATTCATTAATCCAGCTTGTTGGTCCAAACAGTGATACAATAGCTTACAGCCTTTAATCAAAAAGGTCTATAGAAATAACTAAGAATCCACCCTACATACTTCGAATGGTGAAGTATTTATACAAAAACTATTACAAAATATATCAAAACAAACTTGAGATTTATTCTAGGAAATACAAGTATCTTCTTGCAAGAAGGTAGAGACAACTACTGAACTGTTTCATGCTGTCCCTTTTATTGTGGTATTGTTGGCTTTTATGGTTGGATTTGTAGCCCTTTATGTTGGCTTGCAATTGTGGTCTTTTTACGTTGGAATCTTCTTAAATTTTGATCTTCCACCTGATACTCCTTGACCCTGATACTCTTTGACTATGTTGCCCTGTTTTCATCTATTTACCTGGGTGCTCTCATTTTTACTGTGCAGTAAATTTTTGCTATAAATTTATCACAGTTAATCAGTCATTGTCTCCCACCATTCTACATCATATAATTTTACATTTATCATCCTCCTATAGATCTCATCAGCTTCAATATAATTGGCAGAATTGAGATTGGTGAGGAACAAGTGTTTTATCTCATGCTCCAGAAAAAACAAGTTCGCAAATGTGTTGCACAAAACTTTGCCTGTTGGCAGTGCTTTTATGGATGAAGTGCTAGCTTGTTCCTTAGCCAATTGTCTGAGTCTATTAACATATTCTAATTGTTCCATGAGTTTATGATTAATAACTAATGGACTAGGCAATCCTTCCTCCCTCAAAATATGGAATTTATCCATGAACCTATCAATGACTACCTGCATGTTATGGCACTTTTCTTCTAAGTTCAACATTAGGTTTCTCTTGGAAAGGACCTTCCTTATTTCCAAGATGGTTTCAGTCTTGTCTTCTATATTGAATTCATGGAGCTCATACCTATTCTTGTTGTTGAGGAAGTAGATGAGTCTATTGGCGTCCTCAGGCTTATCTCCTAACTCCTCCTTTGCTTTCAGGATAGCTTCTGTAGCTTTCTTTATTAATTTTGTTTGTTCAAAAATAACTTGAATTGATGGCCAAATATCATTGATAGAGTCAATGATATTGACCCACAACATTTCCTTGGTTTTCCCAAGGGGTTTCTCTAGTGTTAAATCTTTCTCTAAGACTTTGATTCTTTCACTCACTCTTTGGGCCTTTTGTGCCTCTTCCTTTTGCTTAAGTTGGGCAAGTTTGTAGTTAGTTTCCAAACTTGCCACCTTTTCTCTTAGCCTGTTCATTTCTGTAGCCTGGATAGACATCTCTTCCATGGATTTAACTAATTCTACTGCTTTCTCACCTCATGCACCTGTTGTTGTAGATTCTGTGGTAATTGGCAAAGCCGTGGCAGGTGGTGCTATTAGTGCCAGTGAAGCTGCCAGTGTAGAAGGGACTATTGTAGTTACTGTAGGGATGACATCTTTAGAAGTTTTGGCCAAGTCGCCTTGCTTCAATTGAATTAAAATGTCTAACTCCTTTTTTGTCTCCTTTAATTGATCATTAAGCTTTAGGACCAAGTCCATCAACTCCTCATGTCTAGTTTGGCTCTCTAAGACTTCAAGAGTTTGATGATGTTGTAGCTGGGGTATTTTTTATTGCCTCTTAAGTGCAGCAATATCATCATTTTTCTTCTTTATAAGTTGCTCTGTAGCTTTAATATCCTTGGGATTGTGTCCCAATTCAATCACTAAGTCCTCTAAGGACTTGATCCTGGTATCCTTGGCCTGTGAGGAGGCCTTCTCTAACTGAAATTATGCCAAAATTTTGTTCAAAGAGTTTTGTAGTTGATGAGCAGCTATGGCTTTACCTATTAGGGTGGATTATATCATCTCTCTAGCCTATTTATGTAGTTCAATTTGGTCTATGGGAGGAATATCCCTTGCCAACACTTCAAAGTCAACCCTTTTGAAATCATATGCTATCTTGGGTTGTTATGCTATAGGTTTGATGAAAGACATTTGCAGCTTTCCCTCTTTAATGTCAAAGTCTAACATTATTCTTGTTTGATTTGTGTGAGTTAGCTTTAGGTACTGAGCATATGTTTGGGCCTTAAGCCTCTCATTTCTCACTTTGATTTCCTTTTCCCTGTCTTTTATGTCCTGGTATTTAGCAACAGGCCTACTGAAGGATGACACTTCCACACTAAGTTTCCTTTCCAACATTCGAGTCTGTGATGTGGAAGGCTCCTGTACGTCTTTATATGGATTAGTAGGCCTACTTCTTTCTACCTCTATGTTGGCAACCTGTGTTGATCCTTCTGTGTATTCTTGTTTAGAGGCTGGATTGGGCCTTTGCTTTTTGTTATGACTTGTTTCCTACTGTAGATTAGAGGTGCCCATTCCTGATGTGGAAGCTCCCTCTCTATTTATTTTTGGAATATTCTCCTCATTCTAAAGAGTTTGCATGACTGGAGGGGTGCTCATGACCCTTTCTTGTTCTTTTGGTACCTGTAGGAAAGTGCTCTCGTCAACCTGCTTTTCCAAATCAATCAGAGCATTTTCTACATCCACCGATTTTGTTTGATTTGCATATGTCTCTATTTCTGGTATGGGGTGGTGGATGAAAGGTCCTAGCTTGACATTTTTCCTTTTCTTGGTAATTAATTCCAAAGGGTCATATCTCCATACAAAACTCCTTTGGAATTTCATTCTTTGTAGGATTAGGTCTGCCTCTTTCCCTACCTCTCTGGAATTGCATATGAAGGGACCTAATTGGTCTTTGATTTTGAAATAGGCCTTCTTCTTGGCATTGACAAAGTTGACTTCATCTGCATTGATGATCTGTCTGTAATATTCTAAGGCAAACAACCTCATAGGGTGGTGTCTTGGAAACTTATATGGTGCAAGCAGGCAACCATATTTTCTGATTTCTATGTGGTTTTGGTAAAGGTACCAATCACCCACTTTGGTTTCCTTGGAAAGCTGGAGGACTCTCTTTATCTCTAGGCTTATCCTAGGTGGCAGATTCCTAGTGAGCATAGTCATGATTGGATGCACAAAAGAGTCAATGAAGTCAGAGTATGTATAAGGTGATCTAAACTCATGGAAAAGTGGGGTCCAAAATATGACAGATCTGGGCTGGCCCCTGGTGTCAAGCTTTTGGAGAGTGAAAGGAAACTTATCCAACTGATAGTATAAAAGTAGATGGTACAATACAGAAGAGTATTTGAACACCCTCTCATTGCCCATTCTTGTGAACTGCTCATGCATTCTATCAGCTCTAAAACTGGCAAAGTCATATATGATTGTACGAGGTTTCCCTAGGGTATAAATGGACATGAAGGAAAGAATAAGTTCATCAATATATTCACTGGTAGAGTAACCCAAGACACAGGATATCATGGTTACAATGTTCTGGCCCCATTTAGAGAAAATAGTTGCTACATATGGAGAGGGATCATTAGGGATGTGTTTCTCCTCTCTAATGAAGGTTTGGAACAATTGGGCCAATCTTGAGGTGCCCAGTTTGTGATACTGGTCCAACAAGTCTCCAATTGAGAGTGGGCTTAGGTTTGGCCCTGTTTGGAACTGTAGCATTTCATTAATGGACTTGATTGTGATAGTAAAAAGGACCTTTTGGTCATGAGACATGATGGCTCTATGGCTGGGGACATAGCGTGCATAGCACATATGAACAACTTCTGGAAAGATATGAACTTCGGGGCACTGGTACTTCAAGTAGTTGTCTCTGCTCAGGCAATGAATTTTGAGCAAAAGCTCTCTGGTAGTGGTATCTTTGATTTGGAAATCCTTGTCAGCCAGGGGAAGGTGGTCCAGGCCTAGGTGTGGAGTAGTAATGGGTCTAACATCCATGGCGACAGGGGCAGCCATAATTTAGTTCTTGTGGATTTGAATTATGTTCTGAGGGATTTTTATCCATGGTTTTGGGATTTTTCAAAGGTTTTAGGCAAGCAATTTCTTTAATTGATAGTATTTTTACTCAATTTCTTAATTTAAAATATTGCACAGGCCATCGGTTTTAAGATTTTGCAGGGGTAAGAGGCATTTCATGGTGAAATTCCCATAATTGGGTGATTTGTCTCTGAAATTGATGGTTCACAGTAGCTGCAGCAATTGGTGTAGTCTTGGTACAGTCTTAAGAGGTTGGCTAGCTGTCTGCAATGTATTCTGGGGCGGAAATGGAAGTCTGTGGGTAAATTTGGTGTTTGAAGTGGTTGGAAATGGTTTTTTAGAATTTACATAGAGAATGCACAAAAAAGGGTAAAAGAGGGCTTCGTGGTCTTTTATAGAGAAAACAGTTTATTTTTTTAGTAGGCTCACTTTCGGATGAATAGTTATGGTTTTTCGGTTAAATGGGGGAAGTGGTTTTGGATGGCCATCACACCACTTTCGTGGTGCAGACGGTATACAGGAGGTGTCGCCCGATGCTATACATCGTCAAACACGTAGCATCGGGGATTGGGAGGAAAACCACTTTATCGGGCAATTATTGTTCATTCATCGGGCATGGCCAACATGATTGTGTGCCATTGAATGTGGGGGAGGGAATATCAATGGTAGTCGAGAGGTGAAGCTACATGGGGGAAAATGATGAGGTTTTGATGGGGGGCCCAAGGACTTAGTTATGGTGGTTCGGGATTAGTTTAGGTACTAATCAAGGGTTAAGTAATCGAGTCGGGCTTTAATGAGGGATTAGGGAGTTGGGTGAAGCTGATGCAGGATTAACCTAATTTTTACTGGGGTTAGGTAAATTAAGTGAAATTATATTGGGATAACGGGTAGCTTATATTATTTTTTATTTTAAATTAAGGGGTTGGGATATTCTATATAGGGTTTTAATTTAATACGGGCTTAATGGGTTTTCGAGGAATTTACATAATAAAGTTAGTTTAATTAATATGAAAGTTATGATGGAGTGGATTTGCTTAAGGAAAATGGGTTAAGTGTATGCTATTGCGTGTTTTGATTTACACTTAGGATAAAAACTTTTGGGGGGGTTTTGTGTGAAAGGGTTTTACAAGGGGGTTCCCACTTGTCCTAGGTAAAATATGTCAACCATAGGAAAGTGTGATTTTATTAGGGAAATGAGGGAAAATGAAGGGGGAATGTGTTTTCATGAAGGGGGTGATAGTACTTGTCCGCCTAAGTCATTAAACCGAGGGTCTGGTCCCTCCAAAAGTCATAGAAATGCTCTGAGCCTTTTTGACTTGTGGGATTTAAGTACTAGAACTTATTTATGGGAAATTAGTGAAGTAAAGGGGTGAAATGAATGAGGGTATGTTAAATAAACCATATTGTGGACCGTTGTCTTTGCTTTGTTTACTGCTTATGTTCATTTGAAAGATGCATTTAAAACCATGACATAAATGCTTTTGTGTAATCATATGATATTTCTACAACCTTTCTACTACTTACCCATTTACTCATCCTACCTTTTTTTCTTCATTTTATTTGGGTGCATTTCGGCTAGAAAACCCTTATAAATCTTTTTCTTTTCTTTTACAAAGTAAACTATCTAATTCTAACCTTATCACATCCAAGGGATCAGATTAAACTGATGAGCTCCCTTTATTTACTCTACCTATCTAATGATTTGTCAAGATTACACTGTTTGGTCATATTTTATTCACTAACTATAAACATAAATTTCAAAGTATGGTATAGTCAAGAATAAACAATTTGATTACCATGGATTGTGGAATGAGTAACAAGTTGTACACAATCATTATCATGCATAAAAATAAATAGCAGTGGCACTTTGACTTGCACACTTTCATGGTATCTTTTTGTCTTTTGGGGTTCATATATCTTTCTTTTTTTACCTTTTCTTATTCTTTTTGTCCTTCGATTATTCTTTTAGGACATACACTCTTTAAATTTTTTAATTTTTTAATATGGAAAACATTTGCAGAAAGCAAAGGTATGTACAATATTACAAGGCTTCACCTCAGTCATTCAAAATTATGACTCCTATTGGTATAGGAACCTAATAGTGGCTCCACTTGGGGGATGGCATTTTCTAGTGAAATTTCAAGAACTTTCTAGATCAGTAGCCTCTGAATTGTTGTTGATGTTTCCTTGCAAAATTATCCTCTATGCCTCTGCATTATTGATACTTATGACAGTAGATATTTGAAAGCTTAGGGCCTTGTCTTCAGGTTTCAACTTCAACAATCACCATCCAATCCAAACTAAACTTTTGAAAATAGAATATGTACAAATGGGAAATGAAAAATTATTAACTAGGCTCAAAATAATGTTTTAGCATTTGACCATTCACTGGCCAACCATCTACTTCCGTACCATCAATCTCTCTCAGGAAGAAATCATTATTACCTCTAAAAGCATAAATGACATATGGGCCTTTCCATAGGAAATCAAATTTCCCATGTTTACCTTTGTCTTCCTTTCTTGGATCCCACTTGAGCACCTTGGCACCATGGTAGAAATCTTTAGCCTTGGTTCTTTTATTAATAATCTTTTTAACCCTTTCCTGTACAACTTGAGACCTGATATAGACTTCTTCCCTGGTTTGTTGAAGATGAATTATTTGGTTGATTCTTCTCCAGATAATATTTGGTTCAAACTGCATTTCTTGAAGTAAATTCATCACTGGTGTTCCCAAGGAAGATGGAAAAACAACTTCCATCCCATAAACTAGCTGATAGGGAGAAGTACCAATTGATTTCTTAGTGGTTACTCTGTCTGCCCATAGGGAATTGACTAGCTTCTTGTTCCATGTTTTCTTATTGTCCTCTAGCAAATTTTTGATGATGTTTACCAGGCTTTTGTTTGAGGATTCTTCCAGTCCATTTCCTTTAGGATAATAGGTTTTGGAATGGCCCAGGGTTATATGATACTTGTTGCAGAAATCTATCATTCTTTTGGATTTAAAGCCTACTTCATTATCAGTAATGAGCTTAGTTGGACATCCAAATCTTGATAGAATATTGGTTTCAAGGAAGGTTATAATAACAATGTCTATGGCTTGCCTTGAAGGTATGGCCTCTATCTATTTCATGAAATAGTATGTGGCTGTGAGGATCCGTTTGTGTTGGGAAAAGGAGGGTGGGTGAATTTCACCAATGAAGTCTAAACCCCATTGCTAAAAATGTATTTCGGCAGAGATTGGATTGAGGATAAAGGTAAAAGCTTTTTCTTTCCCTCAAAAATTTGGCATTTGTGGCTGGAGGTCACATATTTCTTGACATCAGAAAATAAGGTAGGCCAGTAGAAACTAGCTCTAAGGATTTTATCTGCAGTGTTTTTCTAGTAAAGGTGTCCTCCACAGTCACCTGCATGAAAATCTTGTAACATTCTATCAGATTCATCTTTTAACAAGCAATTTAGAAGAATATCTTCATGATATCTCCAAAATAAAACATTGTCTAATATACAAAATTTCAAGTATTTCATCTTGAAAAAGCTGCTTTTAGTCCTAGATAATTCGAGGGGAGCTTGTAGGTTCTGTAAAACATAAATAATATCAGCATACCAAGGTGATTTAATAAAGGCCTGGTTGATTAGTGGAGTCGCCATCTCCTCTCCATCATTTATTGTTGCAATAAAGTTTATATCAAAGGCCTGACAGTTCGATTCAGCCATGAGTTTGGCTAAACCTTGGCCCTTGATTAACTTAGTTGGTTTGATTTCTATATCATACTCTAAAATAGTAGCAATCCACTTTCCCCTCTTTCCATCTGGACCTTCCTGAGTTAGGATGACTTTGACTATTGAATTTGGAATGTAGGCCAGTATATGAGAATATAAAATGTATACCCTGAAATCCTTAATGGCCTTGACTAAAGCCAAGGCTTGTTTTTCCATTATATTGTATTTTAAGGGGGCATCTCTCAGGGCTTTGCTAAAGAAAGCAATAGGTTGTTCATAGCCCTAGTCATTTCTCTGCAATAGAACTATAGTGATTGTGTGCTCAGAAGCAAAGGAAAATAAGATGAAATCTCTGTCAAATTTAGGACTAATTAACATAGTTGTTTTAGTTAAGGCTAGCTTAATGTCTTCAAAAGATTTTTTAGCCTCAACAGTCCATTTTATGGTTGAATCCTTTTTCATCATATTGTTATGTGATCCAATTAATTCTGCTAGATTAGATATAAATCTTCTAAGAAAGTTAATTTTTCCTAAAAAAGCTTGTAATTCTCTAATGTTCCTTGGGTGTTGTATTTGCAAGATGGCTTCTATTCTTGTAAGGTCTATTCTTATGCCATCTTTTGAGATTATGTGACCTAACAACTTTCCTTCTTCTAACCCAAACGAATATTTCTTGGGGTTTAAGGAGATTCCATATTTCCTGCATTTAATAAAAACTTGCCTTAGATGATCCAAATATTGATTTTCAGATTTTGAAAAAACAGTGATGTCATATAGGTATATCAGAAGGAAATCATGAATTTCTTTTCAAAAGGCTACATCCATAGCCCTCTGGAAAGTTTCTCCTGCATTCATTAGCCCAAAGGGCATTTTCACATATATAAATGTTCCCCAAGGAGTAGTGAAGGCGGTCTTGGGTTGGTCATCTGGATGAACCAAAATTTGATTGTAACCAAAAAACCCATCCAATAATGAGATTCTAGTTGATCCAAATAACCTTTGTAAAATGTGATCCATCTTGGGGAGAGGGTAATTGTCTTTTAGTGACACTTTGTTGAGGTTTCTGCGATCCACACAAAGTCTGATCTCACCAGTTTTCTCCCTGGTTGGCACCGAGTTTGAGACCTAGTCAAAAAATCTGATTGGTGCAATTATTTTGGCATCATACATCCTCTGAATTTCTTTTTCAATTGAAGGTAATAATATAGGATTGATCCTTCTAAGTTTTTTTCTGAAAGGCTTTTGATTTTATTTAATAGGGATTGTGTGCTAGATGATGTTGGTGTCATAGGATTTGAGGTCCTCATAACTCCAAGCAAAAACATCCTGAAATTCTTTCAAAAACACCATATATTTTAATTTTTCAGTGGGAGGTGATGATTTTGAAAGTTTGATCAGTGTAGGATTTTCATTGGTGCCTATATTACATTCCTATATATCTGACCTCACTGGTTCCATTTTGGGTTTCCTAGGAACATCATTTGAATCAAATAAATCTTCCAGATGAGTTAATCCCTTTGGTAAGAAGTTATCCTTGAGATTAATTACTTCGATTTCTTCACTTATTATTTCATCCATGTCAATTCGATCTAAGTTATCTACATCTGATTTAGTAAATTTAGTTGGGTTAAATCTATCTAGTTTATCAGCTTCTATCTCATTAATTTCTAACTCATCTGTAGATCGGGACCTATGGATGTATCAGTATCTATGTTGTGATTTGCAAACTCTTCTTCTAAATTTAAAAATTTATTTATCTATTTATCATTAGAAAATACTTGCCAATTCTTCAAATTATCTGGAATTGCAGGTATATGCCTAACTTCAACAGTACACTGATGGTTAGGTTGGAAGGGTAACTTGCAAGTGTTGGAAAACATTGCTAAACTATGGGCCTGCATATTGTCTTTTCTGGGGATTATTGCAAGCTTGGTTTCTAAGAAAGTATTAAGTATTTCTACAATAGTTCCTCTATAACAACTTAATCTAGGGTCCTTTGACATATATATAGCATCAATATGCTTTATAACTAGTTCAGAGTCTCCCATGACAGAAAATCTTTTAGCTCCAAGATTCCTAACTAAGACCTAAAATTAATGCTTAATACTCAGCCATATTGTTAGTACATTTAAAATTTAGTCTGTATGCATGGCCTTTTGAGTGATTATTCTCCAAATTATATATCCACACTCCTGCTCCTGCTCCAAACTTATTGACTGACCCATCAAATTAAAGATGCCATAATATCTCATGCTCATAATTTTCACTATCTGGTGAAGCAAAATTTTCATTACTTACAGCAATTTGTCCACTTTGTTCATTGAAAAATTCTGAAATTTGGTTAGTTTCAATTTGTGTAGAAACTGCAATCTCTTTTGGTTTTGTATTAATATTGTCTGAAATTTCTTGTGTGTGACCAACATTATACAAAATAAAAGAATCAATGTCTAAATGTATGGAGTAGATGGGAAAGTTTTGAGGCTGATCCTGGCTACTTACCATGTATTTCATTAAGGCTTCTCGGTATAGTTTCTTAGGTTGTCCAAAAACAGAAATTGTTGCATATGACATATCTAGTTGTAAGGATCCCTAAAGTTTGGCTCCCCTTGGTCTAGACAACAGCATGCCATACTTTGGTGGGATGTCAGCCACTACAATATCCATAAGGATGCTTTTGGCAGGATATTGGACTAAAGTAACACACAAATCTTTAATCAATCCTAGACACTTTACTTGACTTGAGTCAAATGAGAATAAGTCCTTGTAAGGTCTTGTAATGTCTAGGTTTAATTTCTCCATTACTGATTTGGGCATTAAGTTATGAGAGGCCCCAGAATCCAACATTGAATTGTGTAGAATTTTATCATGGATACCAAGGCTGATGTAAAAAGGTGGTACTCTGCCTTCTAGTTGTTTGCCATTAACATTTGGACCAAATAGGTTAACAGAAGCCTCCTTTTCAGCAATGTGAAAGGTCTGGTTTATCTGTGATTAGTAAGTTTCATTCTTGATTATTTCTGTTAAAGGGACTGAAATCTTTAGCTTAGGCACCTCTGCTCCCATATTGAACAACAAAGGGGCCTTCTTTATTTAAGGGCTTTGGATTTTCACACACAGGGATTTGAGTAGGATGGTCTTCTTTTCCTTTATTGGGGACCTCTTTTTGTGGGTTTTCAAATTTGGTGTTTTGAGGTTTGTCCATTGGTTCTTTAGGGGGAATTGAAGTAGATGGATGATCATCAGAAGGTTGATTAGGGGTTATATCTACAATGGTGGGGCCAGAAGGATTTTGGTTCTGTCTGGGGAGAACCTAGAGGATTTTAGAAACCTGGGCTTCTTTTATTTTCTTAGGTTGATTTTGCATTGTTTTCTTGGTTGGGTCAAGGACATCAGTGTTCTTTCTACTTCTTAGGTTATACTATTTATGCACTTCAAAGATGGAAAAATCATATCCTTGTTTATAATCAAATGACTCTCCAAACCGGATTTGCAATTGTTGCAGCATATGCAATTCCTGGTCATCTTGAGTTAGAAAAACAGTATCCTCATCATCTAATCCCATTAAATTGAGCTGTGTGTCTTGTTCTTGGTCTTCAGGATGGATGTTTCTGCATAATTTTCTTGAAAAGGAGGCCTAATATTCTGATCCACTCCATTTTTCCCAATGTTTTGATTTTGGTTTTTTCTAAAGTTCGGGTTTCTAACTGAAGGTGCTTGTTGATAATCCCATTGGGGTTTCCTTTCTATGTTATCCATTCTATCCATTAGTCTTTCCATACTTTTGGCTAAACTATATATTTTGATTTCAAATGGTGAAGCTTCATCTTTAGCAGTTCCTCTCTTTTCATTTCTAACTCTAGCTCTTTTAGCTAACAAATTAGCTTCAACACTAATAGCTACACTTTGCATTTCTTCTAATGTTGGGGGTTTCTTTCCCTAAGTTGGAATGCCATATATGTGTCAAAACCATCAAGAAACTTTATTAAGGCTAATTCAAGTGGGGGTCTAAGATTAACTGGGATTGCGTTATATATACTGTTAAACCTAGTGCATTAATCTTGAACAGTTTCATTAGGTCCCCTTATGATATTTTCATATTCTGAAAGGATTTGTAGGGGATTCTTCTCCTTTTCCCATCTATTCAAAAATTGCTGATGGAATGCTTCTAAACTATCAATACTATAATCAGGCAATGCTCTAAACCATTTCCTAACATCACCAGCTAAAGTTTGAGCAAATAGTCTCATTTGAACATCCACAATATCAATTTCATGTAGTTCAAAGTAATCTGTCATCTTATTGACATGGTGTTGTGCAGTGTAGAGTCTTGTGCCATCAAATTGAACAATTTTGATCTGGTCGTCTGCTGGCATAGCACTAAGTGGGGTAGGTAAAACAAGAGGAGCATATCTGTTTGCCATGGCTGTAGGTTGGGAGGGGTTAAGATGTGGATGAAGAATGGATGAATAACCAAGACTAGTAGGTGGTGAATGGGATATGATATGTTGGTGAGGAAGAGTAGGTACAAATGGTGGTGAAGAATGGACTTCGGAAGGTATTATTGATGAAGTTGATGGAAATAATGGTAAACTTAAAGTGATGGAAGATTGTTCAAAAAGCTCAGGGGCTATGGAATTATTGACAAATGACTGTGGAGATTTCAGAATGTACTCATCAATGGATTTGTTGGCCTGTTGAACTTCAAGGTCATTAACGAATTTATGATCTAGAATAGTTTCACTTAGTGCACTTTCAGATTTTGTTCTAAATAACAAAAGATAAAATGACTCATCAAATTCAAGTTCTTATAGAAATAACCATTCATCGGGGCATGAATTAGCTTTAACTAAAGGTGTCTAATTAACTGAACTTTCTTCTTTTTTGGATTTTCTTGAAATCGGGTTGGGATTATCAAATACTGGGGTAGGATTTGGGTCTGGATTAGCCCTAGTAAAATGAGTCTTCTTGGAAGCCATAGTTTCAAAATTTTTAACTGTTTTTGTGATATTTTTTAAAAGAACTTCTAACAAATGACTTTAAGAGGCTAAAAATAAAAATTTAGGATTTTATTAAAGCTTTATTAAGACTGAGGATTCGAAGTCCCCAATGGATTTGCCACTATGTTATCACTCAAAACTTTTCCCTAGAAGTTTTCAGAAGAAGGAAATGACCAAGGTAACCACAAACCAATCTTTTAAGTATAGGCTTTAGCCAACCTATGACTCAGAGAGGGCTCTCTCTATATGATTTAGCTTTGTTTGCTGGGATTTTAGGCTGGTTCTAAAGGTTCAACGGGTTTTGATTTGTATTAGATATTGGATGGTGGAATCTTTAAAACAGATGGATAAACTGACGTCTTTGGAACATTGGGCTATGGAGTCAAAGAAGAGCAACAAAACTGTAATTAACTCGTTAAAGGGAGTGTTCAAAGGGAAAGATAGCAAAGTAAAGTGCAGGTCTTTGGGCCAAATGGATGAAATGATATTAACCAGGGTGAGAGAGCACCTAAGAATTCTCGGACCGATATTAAGATGAGGAACAGAGGTTAATCATGAGCAAAGGGCAATTAAGAATCCTTTACTATAGATCAGAGGGAAACTACTTGTACTAAGGAGCAATCAAGAATTCCTTAACTTAGATAATTAGCATAAAGCATTAGAACACATAATAGTTAAAATAGAGTGCAATGAAGCAAATTCTGAGATATCATTCCATATTATAGCATTCAGATTTCAGGTACATTAAAGATTGTGGAAATTTTTTTAAAGAAAAATAACAACAAAAGAGAAAATACTTGTTTTCACTTTTTCTCTACACATGAATCCAGTGAAATGTCTTGTCTTTATTCATTAATCCAGCTTACTGGTCCAAATAGTGATACAATAGCTTACAGTCTTTGACCAAAAATGTCTATAGAATTGTCTAAGAACCCACCCTACATACTTCAAATGGTGAATTATTTATACAAAACTATTACAAAATATCTCAAAACAAACTTGAGATTTATTCTAGGAAATACAAGTATCTTCTTGCAAGAAGATAAAGACAACGATTGAAGGCTTTCATGTTGTCCCTTTTATTGTGGTACTACTAGCGTTTATGGTTAGATTTATAGAAATTTATGTTGGCTTGTAGTTGTGGTCTTTTTACGTTGGAATCTTCTTCAATTTTGATCTTTCACCTGATACTCTTTGACCCTGACAATCTTTGACTATGCTGCCCTGTTTTCATCTGTTTACTTGGCTGCTCTCATTTTTACTATGCAATAATTTTTTGCTGTAAATTTATCACAGTAAATCAGTCATTGTCTCCCACCATTCTACATTAGGTAATTTTACATTCATCATCCTCCTATAGATCTCATCAACTTCAGTATACTTGGCAAAATTGGGCTTGGTGAGGAATAAGTGTTTTATCTCATGCTCTAGAAAAAACAAGTTCTCAAATGTGTTGTACAAAACTTTGCTTGTTGGCAGTTCTTTTATGGATGAAGTGCTAGCTTGTTCCCTAGCCAGTTGTCTGATTCTATTACCATAGTTCAATTGTGCCATGAGTTTATCATTAATAACTAATGGACTAGGCAATCCTTTCTCCCTCAAAATCTGGAATTTATCCATGAACCTATCAATGGCTACCTGCATGTTATGGCACTTTTCTTCTAAGTTTAGCATTAGGTTTCACTTGGAAAGGACCTTCCTTATTTCCCAGATGGTTTCAGTCTTGTCTTCTATATTGACTTCATGGAGCTCATACCTATTCTTTCTGTTGAGGAAGTGGATGAGTCTATTGGCACCCTCAGGCTTATCTCCCAACTCCTCCTTTACTTTCTGGATAGCTTCTGTAGCTATCTTTATTAATTCTATTTGTTCAAAAATAACTTGAATTGATGGCCAAATATCATTGACAAATTCAATGATATTGGCCCACAACATTTCCTTGGTTTTCCCAAGGGGTTTCTCTAGTGTTAAATCTTCCTCTAAAACTTTGATTCTTTCACTCATTCTTTGGGCCTTTTGTGCCTCTTCCTTTGCTTAAGTTGGGCAAGTTTGTAGTCAGTTTCCAAACTTGCCACCTTTTCACTTAGCCTGTTCATTTCTGTAACCTGGATAGACATCTCTTCCATGGATTTAACTAACTCTGCTACTTTCTCACCTGATGCACCTGTTGTTGTATATTTTGTGGTATCTGGAAAAGTTGTGACAGGTGGAGATGTTGGTGCCAGTGAAGCTGCTACTGTAGAAGGGACTGTTGTAGTTACTGTAGGGATGACATCTTTAGAAGTTGTGGCCAAGTTTCCTTGCTTCAATTGAATTAAAGTGTCTAACTCCTTTTCTATCTCCTTTAATTGATCATTAAGCTTCAGGACCAAGTCCATCAACTTCTCATATCTAGTATGGCTCTCTAAGACTTCAAGAGTTTGAGGATGTTGCAATTGGGGTATTTTTTTATTGCCTCTTAAGTGCAGCAATATCATCATTTTTCTTTTGTATAAGCTAGTCTATAGCTTTAATATCCTTGGGATCATGTCCCAATTCAATCACTAAGTCCTCTAAGGACTTGATCCTAGTATCCTTGGCCTATGAGGAGTCCTTCTCTAACTGAAATTGTGCAAAAATGTTGTTTAAAGAGTTTTGTAGTTGATGAGCAGCTATGGATTTACCTGTTAGGGTGGAGTATATCATCTCTCCAGCCTGTTTATGCAATTCAATCTGGTCTATCGGATGAATATCCCTTGCCAACACTTCAAAGTCAACCCTTTTGAAATCATATGTTGTCTTGGGTTACTATGTTGTAGTTTTGATGAAAGACATCTACAACTTTCCCTCTTTAATGTCAAAGGCCGACATTAGTCTTGTTTGATTTATGGGAGTCAGATTTAGGTACTGAGCATATGTTTCGGCTTTAATCCTCTCATTTCTCACTTTGATTTCCTTGTACATATCTTTTAAGTCCTGGTCTTTATTAGCAGGCCTACTGAAGGATGACACTTCCACAATAAGCTTCTTTACCAACATCTGAGTCTGTGATGTGGAAGGCTCATGTATGTCTTTAGATGGAGTAGCAGGCCTACTTCTTCCTACTTTTATATTGGTAACCTGTGTTGGTAACCTGTGTTGATCCTTCTGTGTATTCCTGTTCAAAGGTTGGATTGAGCCATTTCTTTTTGTTGTGACTTGTTTCCTGCTGTAGATCAGAGGTGCCCATTCCTGAAGTGGAAGCTACCTCTTTGTTTCTTTTTGGAATCTTCTCCTCATTCTGAGGAGTCTGCATGACTGGAGGGGTGCTCATGACTCTTTCTTGTTCTTTTGGTACCTGCAGGAAATTTCTCTCATCATGCTGCTTTTCCAAATCAATCAGAGCATTTTCTAAATCTACCCTCATGTTGTCTCTGTCTACTAAAGTATTTTCCACCCATTCTGTTTGATTTGAATATGTCTCTATTTCTGGTATGGGTTGGTGGATGAAAGTTCCTAGCTTGACCTTTTGCCTTTTCTTGGTAATGAATTCCAAAGGGTCATATCTCCATACAAAAATCCTTTGGAATTTCATTCTTTGCAGGATTAGGTCTACCTCTTTCCCTGCCTTTCTAGAATTGCATGTGAAGGGACCTAATTAGTCTTTGAATTTGAAATAGGCCTTCTTCTTGGCATTGACAAAGTTGACTTCATCTGCATTGATGATTTTTCTGTAATATTCTAAGGAAAACAACCTCATAGGGAGGTATCTTGGCAACTTATAAGGTGCGAGCAGGTAACCATATATTTTGATTTCAGTGTGATTTTGGTAAAGGTACCAGTCACCCACTTTGGTTTGCTTGGAAAGCTAGAGGACTCTCTTTATCTCTAGGCTTATCCTAGGTGGTGGATTTCTAGTGAACATAGTCATGATTGGATGCATGAAAGAGTCTATGAAGTCAGAGTATGTATAAGGTGATCTAAACTCATGGAAAAGTGGGGTCCAAAAGATGACATATCTGGGCTGGCCCCTGGTGTCAAGCTTTTGGAGAGTGAAAGGAAACTTATCTGAATGATAGTGAAAAAATAGATGGTACAATATAGAAAATGATTTGAACACCCTCTCATTGCCCATTCTTGTAAACTTCTCATGCATTCTATCATCTATAAAACTGGCAAAGTCATATATGATTACAGGAGATTTCCCTGGGGTATAAATGGACATAAAGGCAAGAATAAGTTCATCAATGTATTCACTGGTAGAGTAACCTAAGACACAAGATATCATGGTTACAATGTTCTGGCCCCATTTAGAGAAAATAGTTGCTCCATATGGAGGGGGATCATTAGGGATGTTTTTCTCCTCTCTAATGAAGGTTTGGAACAATTGGGCCAATCTTGAGGTGTTCAGTTTGGGATACCGGTCCAACAAGTCTCTAATTGAGAGTGGGGTTAGGTTTGGCCCTAGTTGGAACTACAACACTTCATTAATGGACTCGACTATGAAAGTTAAATGGACCTTTTAACACACATTTCATTAAAATTGGAAAAAATTACTATAAGGACATTGCTATAATTGAGTTTTTTGGTTATTTTGAAATTCTAGATCCACTATTTAATTCCAAATTTAATGAAATATGTGTTTTTTGGTCATGAGACATGATGGCTCTATGGATAGGGACGTAGCATGCATAGCACATATGAACAACTTCTGGAAAGATATGAACTTGGGGGAAATGGTACTTGGGTAAATTGGACTCCTAGAGGCCAATATCATATGTGTGGTTCAAGTAGCTATCTCTGCTCAGGCAATGAATTTTGAGCAGAAGCTCTATGGCAGTGGTATCTTTGATTTGGAAATCCCTGTCGGCTAGGGGAAGGTGGTCCAAGTCTATGTGTGGAGTAGTAATGGGTCTAACATCCATGGCGACAGGGGCAACCATAATTCATTTCTTGTGGATTTGAATTATGTTCTGAGGGGTTTTTATCCATGGTTTTGGGATTTTTTAAAGGGTTTAGGCAAGCAATTTCTTTAATTGATAGTATTTTTACTCAATTTCTTAATTTAAAATATTGCACAGGCCATATGTTTTAAGATTTTGCAGGGGTAAGAGGTATTTCGTGGTGAAATACCTGGAATTGGGTGATTTGGCTCTGAAATTGTTGGTACACGTTAGCTGCAGCGGTTGGTGTAGTCCTGGTACAATCTAAAGAGGTTGGTTGGCTGTCCACAATGTCTTGTGGGGAAAAATTGGAAGTTTGTGGGTAAATTTAGTGTTTGTAGTGGTTGGAAATGGTTTTTTAGAATTTACACAGAGAATGCATGAAAAAGGGTAAAAGAGGGCTTCATGGTCTTTTATAGAGAAAACAGTTAATTATTTTGGCGGGTTCACTTTCAGATGAATAGTGACAGTTTTTCAGTTAAATGGGGGAAGTGGTTTTGGAGGGCCATCGCACTTCTTTTGTGGTGCAGGTGGTATTTGGGAGGGGTCACCCGATACCATAAATCATCTGACAGATATCATTGGGGACTGGGAGGAAAACCACTTTATCGGGCGCTTATTGTTCATCCATTGGGCACTGCTGATATGATTGTGTGCCATTGGATGTGGGGGAGGGAAGATCAGTGGTAGTCGGGAGGTGAAGTTGTGTGGGGGAAATGATGGGGGTTTGATGGGGGCCCCAGGGACTTAGTTATGGTGGTTCAAGATTATTTTAGGGACTAATCAAGGGTTAAGTAATCGGGCTGGGCTTTAATGAGGAATTAGGGAGTCGAGTGAAGCCGATGCGAGATTAACTTATTTTTTACCGAGGTTAGGTAAATTAAGTGAAATTATATTGGGATAAGGGGTGGCTTATATTAGTTTTTATTGAAAACTAAGGGGTTGGGATATTCTATATAGGGTTTTAATTTAATACGGGCTTAATGGGTTTTCGAGGAATTTACATAATAAAGTTAGTTTAATTAATATGAAAGTGATGGTGGAGTGTATTTGCTTAAGGAAAAGGGGTTAAGTGTATGTGATTGCGCATTTTGATTTACACTTAGGATAAAAACTTTTTGGGGGTTTTGTGTGAAAGGGTTTTACAAGGGAGTTCCCACTTTTCCTAGGTAAAAGATGTCAACCATAGGAAAGTGTGATTTTATTAGGGAAATGAGGGGAAATGAAGGGGGAATGTGTTTTCATGAAGGGGGTGCTAGTACTTGTCCCCCTAAGTCATTAAGCTAAGGGTCTAGTCCCTCCAAAAGTCAAAGAAATGCTCTAAGCTTTTTTTACTTGTGGGATTTAAGTACTAGAAATTATTTATGGGAAATTAGTGAAGTAAAGGGGTGAAATGAATGAGGGGATGTTAAATAAACCATATTGTGGACCATTGTCTTTTCTCTATTTACTGCTTATGCTCATTTGAAAGATGCATTTAAAACCATGACATAAATGCTTTTGTGTAATCATATGATATTTCTGCAACCTCTCTACTACTTACCCATTTACTCATCCTACCATTTTTTCTTCATTTTATTTGGGTGCATATAGGCTAGAAAACCCTTATCAATATTTTAATTTTCTTTTACAAATTAAACTATCTAATTCTAACCTTATTCTGTCCAAGGGCTCATATTAAAATAACGAGCTCCTTTTATTTACCCTACCTATCTAATGATCTGCCAAGATTACACTATTTGGTCAGATTTTATTCACTAACTATAAACATAAAATTCAAAGCATGGTATAATCAAGATTAAACAATTTGATTACCATGGATTGTGGCATGAGTAACAAGCTTCACACAATCATTATTATGCATAGAAGTAAATAGCAGTGCAATTTTGACTTGCACACTTTCATTTTCTCTTTTTGTCTTTTGGGGTTCATATATATTTCTTTTTTGACCTTTTCTTATTCTTTTTGTCCTTTGATTATTCTTTTAGGACATACCCTCTTTACATTTTTTAATTTTTTAATATGGAAAACATTTGAAAAAGGCAAAGGTATGTACAATATTACAAGGCTTCACCTTAGTCATTCAAAATTATGACTCCTATTGGTATAGGAACCTAACACCAGTCACTTCCCCTAGCATTGCAGACCATTGTCACTATGCTCTCCAGTATCTTATTGAATGCTTCCACCATCCCATTAGCTTTCAGATGATAAGGCGTACTTTTCTGATGATACACCTGAAATTCTTCTAGCAACGGTTGATTGTTTTGTTAAGAAAGTGCGTACCGTGATCACTCATCAAGATTTTTGGACAGCCAAATCTTGTCTACACATATTCAAAAATAAACTTCGGTGTTGTCGTGCTAGTACATTCCTTCACAAGATGCACCTCTACCCATCTGTTCAAGTACTCTGTCGTGGTGATGATGTACCGCACACCTATTTTCTTCCCCGGAGGCTAAGTTGGTCCCACAAAGTCAATCACCCATTTCTCGAACAGTTGTAATGTATCCTGTGATGTCAATGATAGTTCATCCCTTCACAATGGCCTGCCAATCCTCTGACATGCATCACAGGCCCTACAATAAGCTTTCACATCCTGATGCAGAGTTGGCCACCACAATCCAACACGCAGAACCTTATATGCTCTCGCTTTTCCTGCATAATGTCCTCCTGCAGCTACTCCATGAGCCTCCATAAGGATGCTGCTCCATTCAAAGTTAGGTACATAGTGTTGCAATATTTCATCAGACCCCACTTTGTAAAAATGTCGTGTAATGATGGAAAAGTTTGTTACGCGCATTACTAACTCCTTCTTCTGCTGGCTTGTATACCCTTCTGGGGCAGTCCCTGTTGTCTGGAATTGTATGATATCCTCAAAGTGATTGTCATCGATGCCTACCGCAAAGAGTTGTACATTAGGTAGTCCTTCCTCCAAATCAGTAGGCTCCTCTCCCATTTTGATGCGCGACAGATGATCTAGTCCCATGTTTAATCATCCAAGATTCATAATAACTTCAAAATCATACTCCTAAAATAATAAAAACCACCTGCAGATCTTCCCCCACAACACAGGCTTATTAACTAGGTATTTTAACACAGAATGATCCATATACATCTTAAAATGTCCACCCAGCAAATAGTGCCTGAACTTTTGGAGCGCATATACCATGGCTAGCCCTTTGCGCTCTATAGTGGAATAATTCTTCTCATCCTTCGATAACTTCCTACTCGTGAATGCTATAGGATAGTCTAATTCCCCCTCATCAACCTGTGTTAGCACAACCCCCAATATGATACATGAGGCGTCCACATGCACATGAAATTCCCTCTTCCAGTCTGGAAAGACTAGGATCGACGCGATGACCATTTTCTCTTTCAGCACATCCAAGCTATTCTGGAATTCATCACTCCAACAGAACGTAACATCCTTTTTTAAAAAATTCTCCATGGGCATGGTGATCTGGGCATAGCTCTTGATGAACTTCCTATAGTATCCAGTATGCCCCAGGGTCACACACATCTGTTTCACATTCCTTGGTGCCTCCAAGTTGATTATCACCACGATCTTTGTGGGGTCTACCATCAATTGTTGTCTGCACACCACATGCCCTAGCAGGATCCCAAAAGGGACACAAAATAGATACTTCTTTAGATTTAATGCGATCTGGTATCTTTGACATGTATCTAACATTAAGCACAGACTTTCCACATGACATTTGACCAATCAAAACAATGTCCAATCGTCAAAGTATACTTCTAGGAACTTATGAATGAAGTCTTTGAATGTCGAAATGACTACACGCGAAAAGATTGTTGGTGCATTCTTTAGACCAAAAGGGATTACAGTATACTGAAAACATCCCCATTCCATCACAAAGGTCATCTTGCTTCTATCTTTAGTCGCGATTTTGATCTAATGATACCTAGAGAACCCATCAGTGAAAGAGTATGCTTCTTTGCCGCCTACATTATCCAGGACTTCATTAGTGAACAGGGTCAGGATGGGGTCATGCACGAAAGCATCATTCAGCTTCCAAATATCCATCCATATCCTTTTTTCTTCCTTCTATTTATTTTCCTAAACCACTATTGGGCTTACCCAATCGGACTCTTCGACTGGTTCAATAATTCCTGCCGCAAGCATCTTATCCAATTCAGTGTGAACCCTTTCCTTATACTTAGGATTAAGGCAGTAATGTATTTGTTTTACAGGCTTCGCATCCAGTTTCAGAGTGACCTTCATGACACCCAGGTATACTATTATCCCTTTCATATTAGAGAACGTTTTGGGGAACAAATCTTGATATTCGTTGAGGAGCTCAGCGACATTATCTACTGTCGCATTGATGAGCTCCAGAAATGGGTAACTATATGGGCTCATTCTGCCTCTTATTTCAACTTAATCCACCATTCTCATTATTTTTTTGCATTTTTTTGAATATATTTATGCTAATAGAGTGAATTGGGTTAGTCACTTTGCCATGTAGTCCAATGAGTGTTTTATGCAGATTTCTTGGACAATTTTGGACAAAGACAAGGAATTTATGAGCAAATGGCAGCCAAACTCAAGGAAAATAGGGAAGAGGACTTGTAGGGGGGGTGTCTCCTTCATTAATGACCCCTTTCCTTGAATCCTCCATCAGAAACTCAAAGCACAAAGGCCCACATTGATGATTCCAAGGGGAAGCCGAGCAGGTCAAGTAGGACTGTTGTTTATCCTCAGTTCTAGGAAGCCGAGTTCCTTGATTTTAGGAGTACTATTGGAAGTCCCCATTTGTATAAATAAGAAGGCTTCCAGCCTTAGTAGGTTAGCCAGTTCTTAGTATCTTTTCACACTTTTGTGCATCACATTGGTCAGCTTATTTCGAGTTCTTTTTTAGCACAGTTTATGTGATGTAACTGCTATTTTTTTATAAATGAAGATAAAACAGTTTTTGAGCCAGCACTGATCTCTTTAAAAGGGCTGAAGCTCTTAGGTTAGGGCCCAACCCAAGCTGCCCAGCACCTCCTTCTGTGTATTTATATGTTTTTGCTTCCATTCATAAGATATTTTTTGTTGCATAGGTTCATCTTACTTTGTTAAATTAGGTTGCTTTTGATGATTAGAATAGTTGTTTTTGTATCAGTTGTGCAAGTAGGTTGCTACAGTGATAGAATAAGATTCAAAAAGGCCAACAACATGTCTTGATCTCCTTTCTCCCTTCCTGGGACTATGATTTGATGTCAAGGCACTACTACTACCACCAAAAACACAGTGATAACTTGATTTGGAAAAGTTGATATTAGTTCAGATTCGCTTGCTTAGATCATTTCCAGATTCTTCTACCATAGTTCTCTCACATGCTTTTCTGTTCACAAGGTATTGTTCAGCATTTTCTGTTTATAGGTCAAAAATTAGGTCAAGCTAGACAAAATTTTGTTTTTAGTTTTTTCTTTGGTCAGTTTTGATAAGTGTGAAGATCTCTTGCAGGACATCTTAGCTCACCATCCCTCCATAAAACAGCTAGCACAAGCTCACTTCTCATAGTTTTCCTAGCTCATTCACAACATTTCGCCAATCTGCTCTAATTTCTGTGTTTTTTCCATAAAAATGCTTTCTTGCCATTTGAACAATACAACTATCACATTCATCCCTGATCTTCCTTGACAAGTTCTAGACACCTCAACACCCTCATCTAGCCTTCAGTTTCCATTTTCCATCATTTTTCCACCTTCAAAACCCTAAAAACAGCTTTCGGCCTCCTCCTGTAGATCCTCCTCTAGATCCTCCTGTAGATCCCCTGCAGCCTCCTATAGAATTTCCTGTGAGTGATTTTTCGAAGTCTGATCGCAATGGAAATCTTTGGAAGGGTACTAGGGGCTTCTTAAGACCTCTCCACACCTTCCTCACCCTCTACAAAAGCCAACTCCATCTTCCTTTGCCACCAAACCTCTGCACAGTCGCAACCAGATAAATCACAAGCATAATAATTCCACACAAAAACACTCAAAAGTACAAAAAGATTATTTATTCTCATTTCTTTCTAGAAGTAGCTTGAATAAATGCAATTTACCTTTTCAGTAGTCAATGGTACTCATTTCATCATTTTTCGTCTATTTTCTTGCAAAAGTAGGGTTAGTGGGTAAATTAGGGTTTGCTAGGGTTTGCATTTCATTTTAGTCTTCCTTCTCTTTCTGCAAGTAGAATAGCCCCTGTAGAGTTAGCTTTCTTCCATCACAGTAAAATATTCTTCTGAGAACTCATAAAAGTTGGCTTAATCTCCTAGCGAACTTGCGCGAGATGATCAAGTGACAACCTACAGGAAGAGCTAGTACTTATGCATACAACACCGTCGCTTCCAAGTTTGTTACTAACTACCAGGTTGATAAAAGTAAAGAAGGAAGCCCCAGGAGTTGCAGCATTATTGCTGCAATACTAGAGCTCACCACCTTCATTTTGGCATCGTTGCCGGGGAAACGTCAGAGTATTTTGTGATTACTGCTTTTCTTCTATTTTCTACTACAACATTCTGCTAAGTAGTTTATTTCAGCAAAAGTAGAGTAGTTGTTTCATTTCAATTCTGCAATTTCATTTCAACAAGCATAGATTAGGCATTCCCTGCTTTCATTTCCATTCTACAATTTCATTTCAGCAAGTGTAGATTAGCCATTTCCTGCTTTCAGTTCAATGCTACAATTTCCATTTCAGCACGAGTAGATTAGTCATTTCCTGCTTTCATTTCCATACTGCAATTTCCATTTCAGCAAGAGTAGATTAGTCATTTCCTTGCTTTCATTTCAATTCTGCAATTTCATTTCAACAAGATTCATTTCAGTTAGTTGCAATTTGTTGTTTAATCCATTTCAGTTTTGCAGGTACAAGAAGAAAAAAATAAAAAATAAAAAATAAAAATAAAAATCACCCAAAAAGAGATTTCCTTTCATGCCTCGTAGGAACAGAGACAATTCAGGAAAATTCCTACCCAACACCGCCACCACATCACTAAGTCACCCTTCTCTCTTCTTTGGTGGCAATGATCCAGAAGGACCTATAGGTGAACCTTCAGAGATATATGAAGATCCTATAATAGAAGAAGAGCAAGAAACCATTCCTCTTGAGACCATGGCTGAAAACAGAAACATTAGAGGAAATGGAGAAAGAATAGAGGGTGTCTTTCCTATCCGAGAGACCAATGGGGACACAAAAATGAAAAACGTAAGTCCTTTAGGCTTACCTCACTTCCATGGATTGACTACTAAAGATCCTGATACCTTCTTGTTTGAATTTGTTGTTCTCTCTCGAACCTATGACTATGCAGAAGACGAGCAGAAGTTGAAATTGTTTCCTTCTACCCTAAAGGATGCAACATTGCACTGGTTCATGGGGTTACCTGGAAACAATATCACAACTTGGGCTCAGATCAGTAAGCCTATAACAAAAAATACCAAGACTACTGTAGGTCGAAGGATACTAAGGACGAAATCTTTCGAATGACCATGGGAAGTGATGAATCCTTAGAAGACTATAAAGAGAGGTTTCAGCTCAGTTATAAAAGGGCCAGGTGCACACTTGACCCCGAATCTCTGAAGTTGGTCCTGCTCAGAGGAGTCCCTAAAGACCTTCTAGATACCCTCCATTTGCTGGCTGGGGGAGACATCTACCAACTATCTTATGATGACATAAAGACTATGTTTAGAAACCATTCTAGGGCAGCCAGAAAGAGAGGTAGGCGAAGTCAACCTTTAGCTAATACATCCTCATCCAACTCATCCCTTAGAAGCAAGCTTGAGAATTGGCTAGAAGATTTCAAGAGCGAGATGAGACAGACCCAGGTGCACTAGAAAGCATCCTAGGAACGAATGTCCATTGCACTCTATAGAAGTGTGTTTAGTCTGTGAAGAAGACCATCCTACGAATCAATGCCCTTCCTTGCCTGGACTTAAAGCTGCATACTAGGGGGCTGAAGGAGCCACTGAACCACTCTATTTCATGAACCAAAGGAGGCCACATGGACCCAAACCTTATGAGTAGGGAATGCAAGGAACATCCCAGACCTATTACAACCCCAATCAAGCCACTTCCATGCCTTCTTGGGGTTCCCCTGCTCATCCTTCCTGGTCCACACCCCCCTCCTTGCTTGTATCCATCTCAATACCATGCTTCTCTAGTTGCTCATTCGTTTCACTCTTATGCTCAACCACAACCTTAGTGGAATGCACCACATTAGGGGTGGAGGCCCCAGTACAACTCTCCTCCCACTCTTTTGCCTCCACCGCCTACTCAACCATAACCATTTCCTCCTGCTCCACGAAGACAACCCCAAATACCTGCTCAAGCAAACCCGAACCCCAATAACAGATAGGCCTAGCAAATATATAGTGAAGAAACATCATGCCTGACCTATGTTGTGTAGATTCAAGAGATTAACCTACGATCTGGGAAGGTTCTCCCAGATAGTGAACCTCCTCCTAAGGAGGACAAGGAAGAAAAACAGGAAAGTGAACCAAAAGCCATTCCACCCTTTCCTGAGAGACTAACTGGAACCACACAACTGACCCCAAAATAAACTGAACTTCTAGGAGAACTGAAACAATTATGTGTAAAGATACTACTTTTCCAAGCCATAAAATATGTGCCTATATACAAAAAGATGATCAAGGAGAAGTGCTTCAGGCACCCAAGCAGGCGCAGGAGAGATGCTCCAACTATCAATGTCATAGGACAACTGTCTGACCTGATGTTGGGGCAGGTAATCTGTCTGACATATCTAGACCCTGGGAGTTCTGTAGTCGATGTCCACATCAATGGCACCATAATCCCCCATACCCTGATTGATCTAAGGGCTGCCATTAACGTTATGACCAAGGACACTATGCTCAATCTCAACCTTCAGGGCTCCCTGAGAAAGACCACAATAGTACTATAGCTAGCATACCGCTCCACCGTGACCCCTGAGGGGATTGTGGAAGATGTAATGGTCTCTATTGATTCCGAGGAGTACCTTGCTGATTTCCTGGTTCTCCAGCCAAAGGCAAAACTCACTGGGTATCCTCTCATCCTGGGAAGACCTTGGTTGGCTACTGCGGATGCCTACATCAGTTGTTGAGCTGGGAACATGATAATCAAGAACGAGCATATGTCCAAACAGCTAGTCCTATATCCTCCTGCCCAACCTCTATTAGAACATGATTTACTTCTCTGGTTGGAGGAAGAAGATGAGGATGAAGTCTATTCCGCACCATTGTGTACAGTAGAAGCTACCATGGGCGGCTCACAAAATGAGGATGACCTTATTGAAAACTTGATTCAAAATCCACCCCCCAATGTGTTGCCATTAGAAGAGTTGGTGGAAGAAAACCAAGCCAATCCTTTAGTTGATCTCTTTGTGGTTGATCCGACCTCTCTCCGAGTTAAGAATGTGGAATTCGGCCCAGAAAGAACTTTGAAGATCAACTCATCCCTATCCACCTCTCAGGAGGATGAATTGTGTAGCTTATTGAAAAACCACTTGGATGCTTTTGCTTAGAGCTATAAGGAGATGAAGGGAGTCCACCCTTCAGTTTGTACTCATCACATTTACGTTAAAGAAGATTGTAAACCAGTCAAGTAGCCTCAAAGGAGGATGAATCCAGCCCTTAAGGACATTTTCAAAGAAGAACTGCAAAAGTTCTTGGATGCAGGATTCATCTACCCCATCTCTGACAGCGAATGGGTCTCTCCTTTGGTGCTAGTACCAAATAAAAATGGGAAGTGGAGAACCTGTTTCGATTATCGGGAACTAAACAAGGCCACCAAGAAGGACCATTTCCCTTTGCCTTTCATAAATCAAATGTTAGATGGCCTAGCAAGGAAGAAGTTTTCTCTTTCCTAGATGGGTTTAGCGAGTACAAACATACCCAAATCAGTCCAAAAGACCAAGATAAGACCACTTTCACTTGTCCTTGGGGTACTTTTGCATACCATGTCCTTCCTTTTGGGTTGTGCAATGCTCCTGCCACTTTCTAGAGAGCAGTGCTGAGCATATTTGCTGAACTGGTTCATGATTCAGTGGAAATCTATATCAATGACTTTACCCCTTATGGTTCTAACTTCCAAGAAGCTTTGACTAACCTGGGAAAAGTTTTAGCAAAGTGCATTGAAATGAACCTGTCCCTCAGTCCTAAAAAATGCAAATTCCTGATGACAGAAGGGACCGTGCTAGGTCATACAATTTCTCAACAAGGATTACAGGTAGATCCAAATAAGATTTCCATCATCCAAATGGTCCCACCTCCTCAAAAGTTAAGATATGCTCGGAGTTTCCTAGGCTTAGCAGGGTATTATAAAAGATTCATTAAGGATTTTAGTAAGCTAGCCTCTCAATTGTTTGGTCTTTTGAGAAAATATGTTGAGTTCGTATGGATTGACAACTGTCAAGAGGCTCTGGATACCTTGAAATGTAAACTGGTAACTGCCCCAATTTTGAGAGGTCCAAACTGGGCCCTACCTTTCCACATTCATATAGATGCCTTGAACAAAGCGATAGGAGCAGCCTTAGGGAAAGTTGATGAGAAGCTTCCTTATGCCATATATTTTGTAAGTAAAAACCTGTCCAAGGCAGAATTAAACTACACTATAACCGAAAAGGAGCTCCTAGCTATAGTCCATCCCTAAATAAGTTCCAACACTACATCACTAGCTATCAAACATTTGTACACACTGACCATGCTGCAATTAGGTATTTGATGAACAAACCAGATGTCAATGCCCGTATTATTAGATGGTTTCTTTTATTGCAGCAATTTGATTTAACCATTGTTGATAAGATGGATAAGGAAAATTTTGTTGTTGATTTTATGTCTAGATTAGATATACCTTTAGGTGAAGAAGGAATGGTGGACAATCAAATGCCAAATGAACACCTATTTGCTATCTCAGTACTGTCTCCATGGTTTGCTGATATAGCAAATTAGTTGGTTTTAGCACAGTTTCTGCCACACCTGTCCTCAAAAGAGAAGAGCAAGATCGTAAGGAAAAGTGCACCATTCACCTGGATTGGGGACAATCTCTTCAAACTTGGCCTAGATCAGATTTTGAGGTGATGTGTCAAGAAGGAGGAAGTTTTTCACACTCTCCTAACCTGTCATGATGGGCCCTATGGGGGCCATTTTGCAGCAAAGAGGGCTACCTTCAAAATTCTGCAAGCAGGTTACTATTGGCCCACTCTTCATCAAGATGCCAGAAGATATTATCAGCCAATGTCACCGATGTCAAAGGATGGGGAAACCTACTCCAAGGGATGAGATGTCCCTGCAACCTCATGTGACTTTCAAGCCACTTGAGAAGTGGGGCATGGACTTTATGGGTCCTATCAACCCTCCTTCAAAAAAAAAATCTTACATCATTTTGTGTATTGATTATCTGACAAAATGGGCAAAAACAAAGGCGATCAAGGCAGCAACAGAAGAAAAAGTAGCCGAGTTTTTGAGAGCAAATATCTTCTACAAGTTTGGCCATCCATGAGAATTAGTCACAAATCAAGGGAGTTAATTCACCTCCAATCTGATTAAAGACTTGCTCACACATCACAAAATTAAGCACAAAACTTCCACCCCTTATCATCCGCAAGCAAATAGATAGGAGGAAGTCACTAACAGAGCCTTGGAAGGAATTTTGACCAAGGTAGTGAGCAGTAGCAGAAAAGATTGGGTAGATCGATTGGTTGAGGCCACTTGGGCCTATAACACCCCCTGGAAAACCACCACAGGGTCCACACCCTATGAGCTGGTCTATGGGAAGAAGGCTTTGCTATCAATAGAATTTGAATATAACACATTAAGGATGGCATCTCAGATGGACCTAGATCTCAGCCATGCACAAAAGAAAAGGTTACTTCAGCTAAATGGATTGGATGAATAGAGATTGTAGGCCCTTCTCCACTCAAAGGTAGTCCAACTTCAAAGGAAAATATGGCATGACAGACACCTCAAAGAAAAAAAATTCCAGGAAGGAGACTAGGCACTGTTGTATGATTCAAGATATAAGGATTTCAAGGGCAAACTGAGGACAAGATGGTTGGGACCATACACAGTAGAAAAGTGCAATGACAATGGTTCAGTTCTGATTTGGACCATTGATGAAGAAGCCATCCCCATGCTCATCAATGGGCATAGGTTAAATCTCTACAGGAAGCCCCTCTCTGAGCAGGAATTCATTGAGAATCTGAGTAAAACAATGTTGGTAGTGGAGCAAGTCTCTACCTCCACTCCACCCACACCCTAAACAAAACAAAACAAAAAAAACAGAAAGAAAAAAATAGAAAAAAGAGAATAAAAGATCCCTGGGTGAAAACCTCTTGGAGGCACCCAGGGCAGGCAGTGAGGGTGAAAACCTTCTGGAGGCACCCAGCTGTTTCATAAAAAAAAAATGAAAAGAAAAAAGAAAAAAATAGAAAAAAAAAAAAAAAACTTCTTTTGAATGCATTGCAGATTGCAAGAGGGTTATAGAAGGAAAAAGGACATGGCCAGGCTACATACACCCTTGATAGCTCATTTCTCTATCGCCACTGTATTTTCCCAGGCCTTGGTCTCACTTGTTCTGGAAATTTTGCATCCTACAAGAAACTCTGTGCATTTTACAGGAGGCTCTTGTAGAAACCACAGAGAGCTCAAAGTCAAGTTCAGAAAAGAATTCGTGGGCTAGAAATTTGTCCAAAAGACTTGTGGACCTCCCTACCACCATTCATCCTCTTGACTCTCCATTCCATCCCTGCACCACTATATCTCCATTCACTTTTTCTTCCCTGCACAGAAAACACAGAAATTATGTTTCTTTTGTTTAAAAAAAAAGTGATGAATAAAACAGCAGCATTCTTCACTTGTCTCTTACCTGATGCATTCTAGCTATTTTTCCTTTCCTTTAGAACCTTCCTCAGTTGTCTCTTCAGTCCCTACTCAAGCATCAACCAGAAATTTTAGAGGGAGAAGTAGCTACAGGAAATCCTGCAGGATTCCTGTATCAGCTGATCCCTTTAAAAAAAAAAATCTCCAGAGGCAGGGCCAGTGCAGCCAAGATGTATGCAACGTGCAAGGAGCAGTTCTTGATTGAAAATCACCAGCATAAGGTATCCAAGCTACCAGTTCAGAGGCCATGAACACTAACAGTAGCAGCAATAAAAAAACAAAGTGCCAAAGTCTGAGCATGCAGAGCACGATATCGACTAACACGTAAGTGGCTAAACCTATTCCTCTATTGCATGAATACTATTTAAAAACTGCATGAACCATTGAGATGGTTGTGATTAAATGAAATTGGTGGCCAGCTAAATGGACACCCTCATTCAGTTCAACCAAGCCTCGTTCAATTCAAACAGTGTTTAGAAGGTGCAATCAGCATGTGTGGTCCGTCAACTCAGGAAGAAAAACTCAGAACTGGTAGTGGTGGTGGCATATAATGGGAATGATGGAAGTGATGGCAAGAAAGCAACATGAAATACCATAATGGCACTGGAGTAGGGACCAATGGTCTGGATGGGGATAATGTACCCTTCCTACCACCTCACCTCGTCACCACAGATCATGCCATAAGCTTAAGTACGCTATAGTAGAAACCTCGACCACCTTTTGTTTTCATTTGCATTGACGAGTTCTTGGCTGAAACAACTTACCTACCACCTGCAAAACCTCGAAACAGTCGCTCTCTGCCAGTTTTCAAAACCCTTCTGCTTATCGGGCTCTACAGGAGCATTATCTCACTCTACAGGAGCAGAAACACAGTCTACAAGAGCCTTTCTACAGGAAGGCCAGAGAGTAGCTCTATAGAGGGAAAATTTGAAATTTTTGCCAAATTCAGGCTCAAAAAAGGTAGGCTCAGAAAAACCACTCTGCATGTTATATATCTATAAAAGGTGGTGGGATTTGAAGTGAAGTACTGAGTTAAAAAGAGAGGAAAAGTGAGAACAAGAAGTCTGCCTGAGTTTTGAAATATATATACAGTCTCTCCATTTCTACTCTCTACAGTGAAATTTTGTCTCTTTCTCCTCCACGGTATTCTACTGTGTAAAGAAGAGATGCAACCATAGAAAATCAAGCCTGTAAAAAAAAAAGGTGAATTTGCATTGGGAAGTCCGTTTATTTTGTGAGAAAGAAAAAACACTATTTTATATACTCTCTATTTTGTAAAAATATTGGTTTCCTCCAATAGCCTGAGAAGTAAAGGAAGGTTGAGAAAAGCGTTTGAAGGGCAAGAAAATTAAATTTTGTTCAAAAAAGAAACACGAAAAACTCTTTATGTTTCCAGAAAAAACTCAGTTGTTCCTCTATTTTCGGTATTGAAAGGTTGTTGCCTTCCTCCTCACCTGAGAACTTCCAGCAGTCACTAAACATCATGACAAGGGGTTTTATGAGAAAAGAGCCTCTGAATTCCACCAAATTGCATGAAAACCCAGAAGTGGTAGCCCTCTTTACTTGGGCAAATTGGATGCCTTTCTTTGAGAGAATTCATGGGTATGATAAGGAAGTGACAGAGGAATTTTTAATGTCTTTAAGACCCTATTTTAAAGATCCATGCTACAGTCAGTTTCAGGGGCTTAACCATAGAGCTTACACTAGAATTCATCAACAAAATTACAGGTCTTCCACTTGGGTTCCCCTAGAGCAAAGAAGAAAAACCACTAGGACAAGTTGCTAAAAAGACCTTTTTCCAGCGTGATGAACACCCTGTAGAGGATAAGAATGGGATCAGAAGGACAAGTATACCTCATCCATGGGGTGAGGTCAGCTACCAGATCATTAAACATATCTTCTGTGAAGGAAGATACAATATAGTCTATGGTTATCATTTCAGATTACTGCATGAACTAAGATATGGAATGGACCTACCTGCATCTAGAAAACTCAGTTTGCCATATTTTCTCCTCCAATCTTTGATAGAGTGTGGCACCAAATTGAATGCAGGGGTTCCAGACCAAATGGCCCACCATGGGATCATTAAATTGCTGGTAGAGGATGCCCTCCACACATACACAATCCCTATAGCCTAGGAAATTTTCAGGAACATGACTAGAGAAGATGACATAAAAACTCTCACTGACAAAATTAGTCCACCTGGTAGTGAAGAGGAGGAGCAGAAAGAGGAACTTGAGAAGGAATTCCATGAGGAAGCACAAAATATTCAATTATAAGAAGGAAAAGAAGAAAAACAAAGAGAGGAGGAGAAACATGACAGAACCATAGCTGAACCTAAAGTAGAGAAGAAACCAGCATCAAAAGAAAAGAACAAGAAGAAGGCAAGTACTGAAAAGAAGAAGCCCAAGATAGCTCAGAAAAAGACTACTACAGGAAAGGAAAAAACTTAGCAATAAGAGGAGAAAACAACACCAGAGGTAGCGAAAACAAAATCAGAAATAACAGACACAGGAAAAACTGCAGAGGATGAAGAAGAAAAATAGCAAGAAGAAGTGTCTCCTGAGACACTAGCAAGAGAAGTAGCAACTATTCTTGCTGCACTTACCACTCCAACTAAGAAAAAAGGGAAAATAAAAGGATAGACATCTATGTATTTTAAAGCTCAGAGGAGCACCAGAATCAAGGTGGGCAAGCCCCAGCCACCTTCGAAAGAACCAATTATTATTGAAGATGCACCTACTATACCAAAGGAGGAATCTCCCTCCAAAATCTCCATCACTTATGAGAGAGGGAGTCCTAAGATCTCCACCTGGAAGGAAAGGATCAAATTAATGGACTCTAAAGTAGTCCGACATGAGGCACAAACCTCTCTACAGGAGACATTGGCTAAGCTCAAAGAAACTGAAAAACTAGAAAATAAGGCAGAAGAACAGTCCCAAGATGAAGGTAAGGCAAAAGAGATACCAGAGCCTGGACTGTTGGGTTGTGTTATATTCTTTCCACATAGTTAACAGGGGTTTGGGCGGACCAACCTATGGTTTTGTGCATGATTTTCGCACATGTTTTTTGGACGCGATGGTTTTCGGTCCATGGTTTTGGACCCGATGGTTTTCGGTCCATGGTATTGGATGCTTCGGCATGT
>APFE031654056.1:13125-57347 GCA_000404065.3 Pinus taeda
AATATTATTGATGCCTAGGTGGTATATTCAGGGGCCTCATTCCATGGAACACCTGATATGAAATATTTTCATGACTACGTTCAAGGAAATTTTGGACACATTTGTTTGGGTGATAATAAACTTTGTAAAATCATTGGAATGGGTAAGTTTTTTATTAAGAAACTGAATGGAAACCAATGGTTATTGAAAGAGGTAAGACATGTTCTTGATCTGAAGAAAAATATAATTTCAATAGGGCAATTAGGTGGTGAAGGTTGTGTAACTACATTCATAGACAAATGCTGGAAGGTCACTAAAGGAACCCTAGTAATAACAAAAGGAGAAAAGGTTGGTACATTGTATTTCTACAATGGTATTTCTAACTTTGTTAATGTTTTAACCTCCATAGGAGAATATACGACATTGTGGCATCATAGACTCGAGCACATGAGTGAGAAAGGAATGCAGATTCTTCACTCAAGAAATGTGTTGCCAGGTTTGAAACATGTTGATTTGGATTTATGTGAGAATTGTGTTTAGGGAAAAAAAAAGAGAGTCAGATTTATCAGAGTTGGGAAAGAAAATAAGAGAGAAAAATTAGATCTTTTGCATAGAGATGTATGGGGACCAACTTAGGTATCATATCTTGGTGGATCTAATTATTATGTTACTTTTATTGATGATGCAACTAGAAAAAACTAGATTTATTGTATTCAGAATAAATCTGATGCATTTGATACTTTCAAGAAATGGAAAGCTTTGGATAACAATGGGACATGGAATAAGTTGAAGTGTCTCATATTAGACAATGGAGGTGGATACTATAAAAAAGACTTTTATAACTACTATTTAGAACATGGAATTCACAGAGAGAAGACAGTTCCATGAACGCCACAGGAAAATGGTGTGTCAGAAAGGATGAATAGGAAAATCATGGAGCTTTCAAGGTGCATGAGATTGAATGGAGGATTTCCCTTAAAATTTGGCCAGATGTTATAGATACTGTTGTTTATCTAATAAACAAAGGGCCTTCAAGTTCCTTGGATGGTGGTATTCTAGAGGAGGCATGGATAGGTAAAAAGGTAAACTAATCATTATTAAAGACTTTTGGTTGTGAAGCCTTTGTCCACATTAACAAAGAAAATAGAACAACGCATGAGGAAAAATAAAGAAAATGTACCTTTATTTTTTTTTTCTCGGTAAAAGACTATTCTATTTTCTATTAACTAGTAAACATAAAATTACAGTAGGCGGCAGCTGTCGAAGCCTGCGCATCACATATGTTACAAAAATTCCCCGAAATAGAGAAGCTGGGGATTACATCCAAGCTTACAGCCAGATAGACTGAACAAACTGCCAAATTCCTTAGCTTTACAGACAAACAGAGAAAGAGAGTACTGAGAACACTGAGAAACTGGGAGAGAGAGTACTGAGACAATTGCATCCGCTGTGGCTGGAAAATCTCAAAAACAAGCCAACACCCAAAGATGGCTGCCAAAAAAACAAAAAGAGCAAACACAAGTGCCAACTGTTCAACTGTCTTCGTCCCCCTGTGTCTCTGCATCTGGCTGACACGCGTCATCGTGGTTGTGCCCCTCTTTGCCATGCTCCACATTGCCTTCCTGGTCTTTGTCGGTGTTGCCAGCATCGGGGTCCAGGAAAAGGTTGATGCAGTCGCTCAGGGGAGGAACTGGAGAAGGCGAGTCGACCTGAATTACAGGAACATCCTCTGTCTTTGCAGCCATGGCTAATTGGGCAGAGGAATGGTCACTGCTGTTGGAAGAATTGGGATCTATGCAGGATATTGGAGGAACTTGGTTGATTTCCTCCGTCATCAAGATGGTTATCTGGGCAGAAACCAAGGGGCGGTTCAGGTTGCTCTGGAATTTGAAGTGGGTGGATTGGAAGGCGCTGTTGGGTATCGGATGGCGGGTGGGTTTAGAAGTAGGGGTACCCTCAGGGGGAGAAGTGAGATTGATGGTGGTGAGCAGAGGAGTGGATTGAGGGCGCGCAGCATGACGCTTGCTGCTACCAGACTTATCTTCGGAGCGAAAGCGCTTCCCATTTTTTTCATGGTGGAAAGGAGGACCGAGATTGTCAATGAGGCAGAGTGGGAACCAGAGATGCTCCTCAGAGCGTGCAAAGACCTCGGACCGAGATGCGAAGCCGAACAGAGAACAATTGAAACACTGAACCGTAAAACAGAGCCAGAGAAATTAAAATTGTCGCGGATGAAGCACTTACCCCAACCTGATAGCGGAATTCTAGAACAAGGAGCACCGGCAGAGTTGAAGGGCTGCCAATTCGAGCCTAAACCAGCTTGAATTTCCCCTCTTAGGCGGGGCTCCCAGACAACCTCACCCACCGAAATCACCACAAACCGAACAGAGTATTCTTCAGTTGCAGGCATAATGAAAAAATTACCGAATTGCCACCTGTAAATACCGCTCCACAGACCGCGTCGGGCTCCGCTCGCCATTAATGGCACTGTCCTGCACCGTGCCAAGGTCATAACACTCACCGTCCCGCCTCCAAACAGTTTCTGGGGTTCCATGCTGCACAGCAGGTGGCGGCCTCATGCGTCTTAAGTGCGCATGAATGCCATTTAGGGCGTCATTAACACCCGGATCCGGGAAAAATGTACCTTTATTGGATATGGTGTTAATTATTTTTTTTTATCGCTTATATGATTATGAAAATCACAAAATCATTAGGACTAAAGATGTCATATTCAATGAAAAGGTCTTTATAAGGATTAGATGTAGGAAAAGAAATAGAAAAAGGAAAAAATGAATATGTAGTGTTTGATGAGATCACAAAAAAAGTAAAGGTGCCTGAAAATCATAATGATCAATAGCCACAACAACAACATGCACCTCAAACACCTGAAATTGGTGTTAGAAGATATACCAAGATAAGTAGACTCCTTGAATGATACTCACCTTCATTTTTATGTATTATTGACTAATTATGGTGAAACGGAAATATAAGAAGAAGAAATGCATATAGAAACCAGGAAGAAGTGGGATCAATCCATGGAAGAAGAGATGTACTCGATGCATAACAAAACTTGGGACTTAGTCAAGTTTCCTGTAGGTAAAAAAACATTGCAGAATAAATGGTTTTACAAGTTTAAGGAAGAAGATGGAGGAAAACAAAAGTATATGGCTAGACTTGTGGTGGATGGGTTCGCACAAAATATAGGTATAGACTTTGATGAATTTTTTTCCTCCTGTTGTTAAAATGACTTCAATCAAAACCATTTCAAGTCTAGTGGTAGCAGGATATTTGCATCTTGATCAATTAGATGTAAAGAAAACCTTTGCAACAACCAAAAGTGTATGAGGTCAAAGGAAATGATAACTTAGTGTGCAAATTGAAGAAGAGGTTGTACGACTTAAAACGAACTCCAAGGTAGTGTATCTAAAATTTGATAAGTTGATAAATTAGTCTAAATAAGGTTATACTAGATGTCACTCTAACCATTATGTTTATTGTTAGCCCTGAAGTGTAGTGCTGACTTTGTGAAGGTCAAATGAGGATTCAGGCTGCTTTGTTGTTCTTAAAAGGGTCCCACATGGGCCATTATTCCCCCTTCTTCTCTTAGCCCGCTCACACTTTACCCTTTCTATTTCTTAACTTAACCTTCACACCCCAACAAATTCCTCTTCGGCCTTAGCCCCAAGTGCAATAGCCAAAATCCTCATAAAACCTTACCCATATGCCTTATGCGCCTATAGCACATTTCCTGAAGACATCTCGTACCTTCACCACATCTTTGCCGTTGATTTTTCCCCGCCAATCCAATGGTCCATGTACCATCCGATACACCAAATTTTCCAACACTCCACCATTAGATCACCCCCACTAGATTTAATAGTCAGCGCCCATATCGCGTGAACAACAAGCACGCAAAGTACCCGCGCGATGAGGGCGGTTTTTCTTCTTCCCCCACTCTACATGTCATCTCGTGAATGGTATCAGGTGAGTTCTGACACTTACCACTTACCGCCCGATGCTCGTGCGATGAAAACCATTACCACTCAAATCAAACCACCCTGCACGTTATCACCCACACAACTCCACAACCTGATAACCGTCTGATCTGCTTGCCTGGAGATCTAACAGCTCGGACATGTTCCACTCCCACCACGACCGCTAGCCTCCAAAAGCGATATCCACCATACATCTCCCTTGATCCAATGGCCATCAATCACGATCACTCCCGATCGTCCATCTGCCCATGTACTCCATACCCCACATCCCGTCTATTACATGGAGGAGAAGATGGCCAACTCTGTCAGATTGGTGACAGTCTGACCATGAAACCGAGTTAAAAGAAGAGCATGGCCAAAGGAGAAAAGGACTCAGCAACCGAATTAATCAGTCATGGAGCTCCACTGCTGTAATTAATCTGACCACCTGGAGGACAACACGGTACCATAACTGAGCAATTTTCTGTAGTGGAGAAAGCAGCTACGTTCAAAGACGCTATCAGAAAGTTAATGGTAGTTGGTGGTCAATTAAGACCCCCCATCCCTAAACGGTTGAGAGCCATTGTAATGATAGATTATAAATAGCCAGAAGAAAGATGTAATTGGGGTTGACAATTATGTTTTGGTTCAACTTCTAGAGACTGTAGATATTCTGTAACTTGCAACATCTCATCTTCATTTTCAGCAATGCAAGCTTCTTTTGCTGTTAATTGCTCAATGCCCATTTCTCCTATGTTCTAAACTTGTACCTGGAATGTTTTATTCATGATATCTTCTATGCCTAATGCTATATAACTGTCATCTTATCTCTGTATTAGTAGATTGAATGTATCAGTGAGTAGGTCACTCAGGTTTCTTCTGTATCTAATGCAAGATAACTGTCATCTTATCTCTGCATTAATAGATTAGATTTGTAAGTTTCTATACTAGTTGCAGCTGGCCATCATACATTATGTATGCATTTTCTGGTGTGGTTAATATTCTTCATTTATTCACTTAATCTACAAATTGTTGAGCATTGGTGGTCTAAAGCCTTGTAGTCTGAGGGTGGTCATGCATGTCTGGAGTGAAAATAGAGTAGAAGTGGTTATCTGGCTTGAACCAAACCATCACCAATCCCAATAAGTTCTTAGAACCATATTGAAGATTATATGTTACCAGGCATCTCTGAGCCACAACCTAGGAGAGCTTCTTGGAGCTATAACATAGTTGTCGTCATTGCCCAAGAGAGGAGATTGAAGCTTAGCTTCCCTGGGGGAATGACATAGATCCAGCTTTGATGATAGACAAAGTATGGACACATTTTTGGTTGTAATCATCTATCTAGTGACACTATTGGAGGTCGAACCTTTTGGCGACTCCACATCATAGTTCTGGCTTAGTTTGTGAGGCATACTCAAAGAAATCCTTAGAAGTCACTAGCTGGCCCAGTACCCAACCTCAAAAAGATCATCAAAGGAAGAAAGATATCACAGAAAGGAGCATCAGGATCAGGTAAACCTAAACAATATTATGCATCTCTATAATAAAGGCTTGTAATAGAGCACACACATGTTGATAATATAGCCTCTAGCACTAGCAGTGAAGAAAATTTTTCAGAATTCATAAAACTCCTTATTCTTTAGGTTCTCCTCTTGCTTTAAGCCCAAAGAAAACCTCACCTTCTATCCCTCATATTCCTTTAGTCCTGTCTGTCACTCCTCAGCTCTCTATCATCCAGACTCCCAACACTCTTCCATCCACCACAACCATGGTAGGTCCATAAGCACCCACCAAAATGGAAAGAATCATAGCTGCTAGGTATGGACCTCTAGTACTGCCCACTCCTTTGAATGCAATGCCTGCTGGGGAATATCATAAATACATGCCTAAGTTCATTGGGACTGAAGGGGTTACAGCTGAAGAACATCTTGAGTCATTTTATAGCTATGTTGATAATCTAAACATTAGTGAAGATGATGTGTGGATGAGAGTATTTGTCCAAAGCCTAGATGGAGAGGCAAGAAAATGGTTCAGAGAATTGACCCCTAGATCCATAATAGACATTGAGGCCTTAGATGATGTTTTCCGAAAGCATTGGGGGGATAAGAAAGATCTGATCTACTATCATACTGAGTTTGGGAACCTCAAAAGGGAAAATGGGGAGTCACTTTTTGATTTCAATAAAAGGTTTAACTACATGTACATCAAGATATCAGTTGAAGTGAAACCCACTCCCACCTCTACCAAGCTCACCTATGCCAATGCCTTCGATTCTGACTTATGCCTACTATTGAGGGAGAGAAGATGTGCTTTTTTGGTTGAAATTCAGGATGCAACCTTGGAAGTAGAGTTCAACATCATGGTTGCAGAGAAACTCAAGGGACATGTGGACTGAAGGAGACAGAGGGGTGAATTTTCCTCATCTTCAGACCCCAAGATAGATAAGATGACTAATATGATAGAGTCATTGGCCTCTGAAATCTCCAAGCTGAAGGTTGAGAAGCATTCAAGGAAAGGAAGGGTTCCTAATACATTTGCTCCTAGAAATCCAAATCCATATAGGAGAGCAAATGAACAATTGCAGATCATGCAAAGGGGAAAAGAGACTAGTGAAGAACAAAAGGTGAAGACTCCTTTCTAGAACGTAGTCATGGAGGAGGAGCAGTTTGATGAAGAGGATGAGATCCACTGCATG
The DNA here is from genome assembly GCA_000404065.3 of Pinus taeda. NCBI lineage: Eukaryota > Viridiplantae > Streptophyta > Pinopsida > Pinales > Pinaceae > Pinus > Pinus taeda. Next base: position 19,777 of record APFE031654056.1, read on the forward strand.
GAAGACAAAGGCAGTGCCTCCTTTTTGACCTTAGCTGCCTATGAAGAGTCATTACTCAAGGACCAGCTCAACCAAGAATGGGACAAAGAAGATGTTCTACAAACTGAAGGTCAACAGAGATATAACCTGAGGTCAAAGATGAGTAATGTCAAAGAAATCCCTGTCCAAAGAGCTGATTTCTCCATAGAGAAGCAGATTAGCAAGAAGAAGTGACCAGAAGCTAATCCCAACATCCTCAAAGCACTAGCCCAAGAGGTAAGAGGTCCTGACAAGTCCCCTTCCCCTTTCAGTTTTGAACCAGAAGTCCAGAAATTGAAAATATCTATACCCATGATAGAACTAGTAAAGAATGAAGCCTTTAAGAGACCCATCCTGGAAGCCCTTGAGCTTAAGGCCACACAAGCATCAAATGACTATGTGAATTTGTAAGATGACAAACCTGCAGTTGTGCTTAGCCCAAGGACTGAACCCTCCAATGATAGCTCACCATCATTCTATGTATATTTGACTATTCATGACAAAACCCTTCACAACTGTCTATTGGACACAGGTGCCAGCCATAATCTAATGCCAAAGGCTGTCATGGATGAGTTAGGCCTTGACATCACTAGACCCTATCATGACTTGTTCTCTTTTGACTCAAGAAAGGTGAAATGTTTGGGGTTAATCAAAGATCTAGCCATCACCTCGTCCCAGCTACCCCCGAAGAGCATGATGATGGATATTGTGGAATCAGATGTCCCCCCTAAGTTTGGCATGTTACTTTTTTGAGGATGGATTAAGAGATTAGGTGGGACATTCCAAAATGACCTATCCTATGCCATTGTCCTAGTTTTTGGGGGAGAAAGCATAAGGTTATACAGGGAAGCCTAGCTGGCATATATCATTAGTGATGAGAAGCATCCCACTAATCATCCCATTTATGTCATGGACACTGATTTTGGAGCATGTATTCTCCAAATTGAAGAATCTTATTTGGCCTCAGTGTAGCTTCAAGAAACCAATATGCCAGGTCACGGAGAAAGAAGGGCCATAGATTTGGGATATGTTCTCTGATGGAGCTTGCTCTAGGGAAGGTGCAGGAGCAGGTGTAGTGCTAATATCCCCAACACATGAATGCATACATCTATCTTTCAAGCTGACTTTTCAGGTCACCAACAATATATAAGAGTATGAGGATTTGGTATTGGTCTTAAATGTTGCTAAAGAAATGGGAATCAAAGACATAAAGGTGTTTGGAGATGCCAATCTCATCATTCAACAAGTGAACAAAACCTTCCAAGAAAAGCACCCAAGGTTGAAAGCATACAAAGATGAGGTATGAAGGCTCAAAGATTCTTTTAGTAGCTTTTGTATCTCATACATTCCCAGAGTTAAGAATCAACCTGCTGATTCCCTTGCTGTGTCTGCTAGCATGTTCATCCCTCCCATGCCTCCTAGATTGACTTATGAAATCCAAGTGAAATATAGACCATCCTTGCCCGACAATGTCAAGTATTGGAAAGTTTTTGAGGATGATGATGAAGTCAATAGGTTTCTACAAGTCATTGATGAATTCTCTGACCTACAAATTGATCAAGAGAATGAAGCCATGGGGGAATGTCACCAGTCTCAGCTAAGAAACAAAATTGGCCAAGACAACATTGTACAACTGCCTAGTAACCATATACCTAAAGGATTGGTGCCTCTAGAGAAGCTGTTTGACCATAATGATGTACCCTATAAGCCTGCTCAAGAAGAAAATGAGTCTATAGTCCATAGACATAACATAGGGAGCCCAGACCATCCCCAGTATATAAATCTATCTGCCCATTTGTCTGCTGGCCATAGTTCTGACTACTACACCCTAATGAAGCAATTTGCTGATGTCTTTGCCTGGGAATACAATGACCTTAAAACTTATGACAAGAGCATCATCCAGCATAAGATTCCACTGGAGAAGAACACCATCCCTTTCAAGCAGAAGTTGGGACCCATAAGCCCTCTGCTACTCCCTTTAGTCGAAAAGGAAATTAAGAAATTGTTGGTTTCAAAGATCATAGTTCCACTGAGGTATTCGAAGTGGGTAGCCAACTTGGTAGTAGTGAGGAAGAAAAGTGGGGAAATCCGGTCGTGTGTCGACTTCAAAAACCTGAATAGATGCTCTAAGAAAGGCAACTATCCCTTGCCCAAAATGGAACATCTGCTGCAAAAGGTTTCAGGGGCTAGAGTCATGTCTTTCTTGGATGGATTTTTAGGGTACAATCAAGTGGATGTACATCCAGAAGACCAAGAAAAGACTGCCTTCACCACTCCTTGGGGAACTTTTATGTACTCCAAGATGCCTTTTGGATTGATGAATGCTTGGGCCACCTTTCAGAGGGCCATGAATATAGCTTTTGTGGGAGAAAAGGACAAGTTTGTCCTGATTTACCTTGATGATATAACATTTTACTCCAACAGTCATTAGGATCACTTGTAGCATCTGAAGAAGGTTTTTTTGAAGTGCAGAAAGTTTGGGATTTCAGTAAATCCCAAGAAGCCACAATTTTCTCTGGAAGAAGTCAAACTTTTACAGCACATTGTTTCTATTGTAGGTGTTAAGATTGACCCAGAAAAAGTCAAAGAAATACAGACATTGTTCGTTCCAAGGTCAAAGAAGGACATTCAATCCTTTTTGGGTAAGATAAACTTTGTAAGGAGGTTTATTCCCAATTTTGCAGAACTAGTGAAACATATCACCTCCATGCTGAAGAAGGGATCAAAGATCAAATGGACAGATATAGCAAGAAAATCTTTTGAAGCCATCAAAAGAGCTATTATGGAAGCTCCCACTCTAATCAGCCTAGACTATAACAAGGAGTTCCATATCTTCTCTTTTGCTTCCTGTGACACCCTTGCAGCAGTCTTGTTGCAGAAAAATGCTAAAGGTACAGAGCACCCAGTGGCCTTTTTTAGAAAAACATTAAGAGATGTTGAATTAAGATATGGCATTATTGAAAAATAGGCTTATAATCTTATTAAGTCTTTGAAAGCATTCTGAATCTACATTCTGCACTCCAAGGTGATTGCGCATGTACCTTCTACCTCAGTAAAGGATGTCCTAACGCAATGAGATGTTGATGGAAGAAGGGCTAAATGGATTGCAAAGATCATTGAGTTCAACATAGAATTGAAGCCCACCAAGTTTGTCAAAGGCCAGGGCCTAGCTTAGTTGATGGCTGAAGAAAATTGCACACTGCTAGACATAAATTGCATGGGTACAAATTTAGAGGTTGAACAAATAGGGGAGGAAATAGTGGAACGAGGGTAGAATCAGTCTTTGGATGAAAATATGGCTTCTTGTGAATGGTATTCTGGAATAGCTCACTTCCCGTTGAAGCTAGAAGTTCCCCCAGGCCTTAGTTCAAGCCGAGCCAAGACCCTTAAGCTCAGAGCAGCCAAGTTATGCATTAATAGGAACTTGCTTTATTGGAAGGACCTAGCTGGAATCCTCTTAAGATTTTTAGACAAAGAGTAGTCTGTGGAAGTCATGCACCAGTTCCATTCTAGCATCTGTGGAGGACATCATTATTGGAAAACCACAACCCACAAGATCATGAGGGTTGGGTATTATTGGCCCACTCTATTCTCTAATGTGTTTTTATTTGTGAAATCTTGTGACAAGTGCCAGAGATTTGCAGGAAGGCAATAGCTGAAATCCTTGCCCCTGAAGCCAATACATACCAATGGCCCCTTCCAGCCGTGGGTTTGGATTTCATAGGGGAAATTAATCCACATTCTAGTGGCCATCATAAATGGATTTTAGTAGCCACTGATTATTTTACCAAATGGATTGAGGCCATCCCCACTAAGAAAGCTAATCACCAGGTTGTCATGAAATTCTTGACAGAAAACATTTTCACCAGGTTTGGCCACCCAAACAAATTGGTTACAGACAATGCAACAGTCTTCAGGGCGAAAGAATTAGTGGACATGTGTGAATCAATGGGCATCAAATTAGTGCATTCCACCTCATATTATCCTCAAGGTAACGACCTAGCAAAATCATCCAATAAAAGCCTAGTAAGGAAGTTGCTGGAAGATAATAAGCAGAGCTGGGATTCCAAACTGAAGTTTGCATTGTGGGTTGACAGGGTTACCATCAAGAAGTCCACAAGAAATTCTCCATTCAAGATGGTATATGGCACTGAGGTTGTTTTTCCAATCCAATTGATCCTCCCTGTGGCCAAATTCTTACAAGAAGAGCAGAACGAAGAAAGTGACATGGCAAGGAGGATGAGTGACTTGGCTAAAGTTCACCAGATTAGAGACCAACTGATTGAGAGGTTTGCAGTACATCAAAGGAAAATCAAGGAAGCTTTTGACAGAAAGGAAAACATGGAAAATTTTCAGGTTGGTGACTGGGTTCTCAAATGGGATACACTAAAGGAAAATAAAGGCAATCATGGTAAATTTGATGCTCTATGGACAGGGCCATTTGTCATCTCTCAGGTCTAGGGGAACAATACTTCATGCTGCAAAGTTTGGAGGGAGAAACTATTTTTGATGGCCCAGTCAATGGGTGGTTTTTGAAAGTTTATTTTGTTTAAGGATTTTAGGCCTCAATATTGTAAATATGTTATTTTTCAAAGTTTTAGTGTAGGTTTAGATAGACTCCTTGCCCAATGGAATAATAGGTAGTATTTCTGATTTTGTTGCTTACAGGAAAGGTAGTGGTCTACAGTTCTTGAAACCTCACAAGGAGGATTTCATCCCCAGAAGGAGCTAGTGTTAGCCTTGAAGTACAATGTTATCTTTGTGAAGGTCAAATGAGGATTTGGGTTGCTTTGCTGTTCTTAAAAGGGTCCCACATGGGCCATTATTCCCCCTTCTTCTCTTACCCCACTCACACTTTACCCTTTCTCTTTCCTAACTTAACCTTCACACCCTGACAAATTCCTCTTTGGCCTTAGCCCCAAGTGTAATAGCCAAAATTCTCATAAAACCTCACCCATATGCCTTACGTGCCTATAGCACATTTCCCGAAGACATCTCATACCTTCACTGCATCTTCACCATTGATTTTTCCCGGCCAATCCAATGGTCCACGTCCCATCTGATACACCAACTTGTCAGACACTCCTTCGTCATTAGATCACCCCCACCAGATCTAATGGTCAGTGCCCATATCATGCGGATAACAAGCGTGAAAAGTACCCACGCAATGAGGGCGGTTTTTCTTTTTCCTCGTCGCTACGTGTCATCTCGTGAATGGCATCGGGTGAGTTCTGACACTTACCACTTGCCACCCGATGCCCATACGATGAAATCCATTACCACTCAAATCAAACCACCCCGCACGTTATCACCTGCACATCTCCACCACCCGATAACCGTCCGATCTGCTCGCCTGGAGATCTAACGGCCCAAACATGTTTTGCTCCCACCACGACCACTAGCCTCCAAAAGCGATCTCTGCCATACAACTCCCTTGATCCGATGGCCATCATTCATGACCACTCTTTATTGTCCATCCACCCATGTACTCCATACCCCATGTCTTGTCTGTTACATGGAGGAGAAGATGGCCAACTCTATCAGACTGGTGATAGTCTGACCATGAAACTGAGTTAAAAGAAGAGCATGGCCGAAAGAGAAAAGGACACAACACGACTCAGCAACCAAATTAATCAGTCATGGAGCTCCACTGCTGTAATTAATCCGATCACCTGGAGGATAGCACGGTACTAGAACTGAGCAGGTTTCCGTAGTGGAGAAAGAAGCTACGTTCAAAGACACTATCAGATAGTTAATGGTAGTTGGTGGTCAATTAAGACCCCCCATCCCTAAATGGTTGAGAGCCATTGTAATGATAGATTATAAATAACCAGAAGAAAGATGTAATCAGGGTTGGAAATTGTGTTTTGGTTCAACTTTTGGAGACTGTAGATATTCTATAACTTGCAACATCTCATCTTCATTTTCAACAATGCAAGCTTCTTTTGTTGTTAATTGCTCAATGCCCATTTCTCCTATGTTCTAAACTTGTACACGGAATGTTTTATTCATGATATCTTCTATGCCTAATGCTAGATAACTGTCATCTTACCTCTGTATTAGTAAATTGAATGTATCAGTGAGTGGGTCACTCAAGTTTCTTCTGTATCTAATGCAAGATAACTGTCATCTTATCTCTGCATTGATAGATTAGATTTGTAAGTTTCTTTACTAGTTGCAGTTGGCCATCATACATTCTGTATGCATCTACCGGTGTGGTTAGTATTATTCATTCATTCACTTAATCTGAAAATTGTTGAGCATTGGTGGTCTAAAGCCTTGTAGTCTGAGGGTGTTCATGCATGTCTGGAGTGAAAATAGAGTAGAAGTGGTTATCTAGGTTGAACCAAACCATCACCCATCCCAATAAGTTCCTAGAACCATATTGAAGATTATATGTTACCAGGCATCTTCAAGCTACAACCTAGGAGAGTTTTTTGGAGCTATAACATAATTGGCATCATTGTTGGGGAGAGGAGATTGAAGCTCAGCTTCCCTAGGAGAACGACATAGATCCAACTTTGATGATAGACAAAGTCTGGACACATTTTTGGTTGTAATAATCTATCTGGCGACTCTACTGGAGGCCGAACCTTTTAGCGACTCCACATCATAGTTTTGGCTAAGTTTGTGAGGCATACTCAGAGAAATCCTCAAAAGTCACCAGCTGACCCAGTACCTGACCCTGAAAATATCATCAAAGGAAGAAAGATATCACAGAGAGGAGCATCAGGATCAGGTAAACCTGAACAATCTTTTGTATCTCTGCAAGAAAGGCTTGTAACAGAGCACACACATGTTGAGAATATAGCCTCTAGCACTAGCAGTGAAGAAAATTTTTCAAAGATTCATAAAGCTCCTTATTCTTTAGGTTCTCCTCTTGCTTTAAGTTCGAAGGAAATCTCACCTCCTATCCCTCATATTCCTTTAGTCCTGTCAGTCACTCCTCAGCTCTCTATCATCCAAACTCCTAGTACTCTTCCATCCGCCACAGCCATGGCAGGTCCACAAGCACCCATCATGAGTGTAATATTCTCTTCATCTATTTTCTTATTTGGACTGAACCATTATCATAACACTTTTAAGAAATATAAGCTTCCAACCATATAGTCATTAGCTTTCCTCTATAGTATTTAAACCTAAAGTGATACAAAAGGGCTCAATCGCCCTCTTGGAAGGCTCTAGTCTTGATATGTTTGTCATCCCATATTTTTCTTTGCAGTTGAACTAATTTGGTATCCAATAGGGCTTGTATCATGTATTATTCAAGTTCATTTAATTGTTGTGGCATTTCTTCCTATTATTTTGTGAGATCCATGTCAGGTGAGGCTACCATCATTAGTGTGTTGTACTCAAACTCAATAGATAACAAGGCTTTCTTTACATATACTGGCTCAAAGGGGGTGAATCTAGTAGAGGTCTTCCAAGTAGTGTTGTAGGCTCAAGTGGCATCAACAAATCTCTTTGACAAAACATTTTTGTTGCTGATATTCACCTTGGTTAGTGTGTTTTCCAATACTCTATTAGTCACCTCTACTTGCCCATTTTCCCGAGGGTTATATGGAGTAGAATTCTGGTGTCGGATATGATGTTGCTTCATGATCCCCTTGATAAGATTGGAGGTGAATTGGGATATTAAGCATGTCACTAATTTTCTTGGGAATCCAAACTTATAAAATATGTTTTCCCTCAAGAATTTGGCCATATTCTGCTCGATTGTTGGTTTAACTGCTTTCACCTTAGACCACTTAGTTAGGTAGTCTGTAAACATGATGATGTATCTTTTTTCTTCTAGATGGGGGATTAATGGGACCAATGAAGTCCATGCCCCACTTCTTAAATGGCTCAAAAGTCACTCAAGTCCATAAAGGAATTTCATCTCTCTAAGTGGGTTACCCCATCCTCTAGTGTTCATCATATTGTGTTTTGTATCTTTGGGCATCATTGTGAAGGGTTTTCTAGTAGCATCTTGTTTGCGAGATCTTGTAGGCTATCCTTTTGGAAGCAAAGTGGCCCCCATAGGGTCCATCATGATAATATGATAGGTTTTCAAAGACCTCATCCTCCATCACACACCTTCTCAAGATTTGTTCAGGGCCCAACTTAAAGAGGTAACCACTAATCCAAGTGTAAGATGCACTCTTTTCAAAAAAAATTATTTTCTCCTTTGAGGATAAGCAAAGAGGAAATTGACTAATAGCTAAATGATTTGCTATGTCAGCAAACCATGGAGATGAGAGTGGGATAGAAAAATTATGCTCATCAAGGATAAGATCATCCACCATTTCTTCATCCTCTGCAGATAAAGTTAGTCTCGAAAAAAAAGTTTACAATAAAATTCTCTTTTCCATGTTTTTCAACAATTGTTAAGATCAAATTGTAGCAGTAACAATAACCGCCTAATTATGCAAGCATTCAGATACAATTTGTCCATTAAGTACTTAATTGTTGCATGGTTAGTATGTATAAATATGTAATACCTAAAGTTGCTCAAAGAATGTACAACATCTAATAGTTCTTTCTTAATAAGTATAAAATTAAGCTTATATTTAGAAAAAAATATTGGTAATAAAATAAATTCCATAAGGAATTACCCTCAAGTTGTCCCAATGTTTCTCCATTTTCTTTATTTGATGCACCTATATGGATATGGAAGGGAAAATTCCAATTGGGACCTCCGAGGATAGGGTCAGTAATCGATTTCTCTTTGATTCTTCAAATGTCTCCAACACAAATATGTCCAAAAAAACTTTGAATATTTTGTTAAGAAATAAAATAAAGGAGAAGTAATTTTTCTAAAATATTTTATGAATCTTCAATAATATCCAAAAAGACCTAGAAATATTATAACATATTTCCTTTTTTGAGGAACATAAACCTTTTTGATGATGGAAATTTGTTTAGGATTTACCTGGATTCCTCTTTCAAAGAGAAAGTGCCCTAAAAAAATTCCTTCATTCATAAAAAACATGCATTTTTCATGGTTTTGGGAGAGGTCCATCTCTTTTCACCTTTGCAAAAAAAGTGCATAGGTTGGAGAGAGCTTCATGGAAGTCATCCTCATAGGGTGTAAAATCATCCATGTATATTTCCACTGAATCATGCACAAGGTTAGAGAAAATACTCAGTATAAACCTTTGGAATATAACACGGGCATTGCATAGACCAAATGGAAGAACCTTGTAAGAAAATGTTCCCCATGGACATGTGAAGGTGGTCTTATCTTGATCCTCATGGTTGATCTAGATTTGATTGTACCCACTAAATCCATCTAGAAATGAGAAGAAATTTTTCCCTGTAAGGACATCAAAACTTGTTCAATAAAAGGTAAGGGGAAATGTTCCTTTCTGGGAGATTTTTTGAGTTCTTTGTAATTGACATAGATTCTCCATTTTCCATTATTTTTAGGGACAATGACTATGGGAGATACCCATTCAATTTTTGATATTGGATAAATGAATGCTCCACCAAATTGTTTTTGCAATACATCTTTCACAATGTCTTTTAAAGTAGGGTTTGTATGCCTCTAAGGTTGGAAAATTGGTTTATGATCCTCCACCATATATATATGATGAGTGCATACATAATGATGGACTCCCTTAATTTACTTATAGTCCCATGCAAATGCATCAACATGTTATCTCAAAACAATGAGCAGTTTGTTTTCTTGTTCAGTAGAAAGAAAGGGGTTGATTTTCAAGGTTTTATAAGGGTTGATTTATATGGTTTTCACATTATTTTATTCAAAACCAACAATTATTAGATCTTCCCATGAAATGTCTTGAGAACGGCCAGGTTGTCATGTAGATTCATCTTTCAAGCCATCAACATTCATGGCAACATGGTACTTATTTTGCATAAATTTGTCAATCAGATTATCTTCATCCATTTGTCTACTACCAATGGTGCTTTCTAATGTACATATGGGGTAGGGGGATCATATATAAATGTATTATTTTCTTCCTCTTCTAACCAAACATAAAAATCATGCTCAATGAGGGGTTGAGTAGGTGGATATAATACAAGTTGTTTTTTAGATTTCCCATTAGTGATAGTCATATTTTGAGCCCTATAGCTGATGTAGGAATCAACAGTGGCCAACCAAGGTATTCCTAAGATAAGTGGGTATCCATTAAAATTGGTCCTGGGATGAAGAACAATGAAAATTATTCTCAAGAATTAATGGTGACCATGACATCTTCGATGATTCCTTTTGGTGCTATTGTGGATCTATTAACAAGTTGTAGCATTATGGCAATCTTCCTTAGGAATTCTTGGAGATTCAGTTTCAGCATAATCTTCTTAGCAACGAAATTTATTGTAGCTCCCAAGTCAACGAGAGTGTTAGGAAATACAATATCATTGATGTGAACATCTACTATCGAGCTTCCACGATCTAATTACTTGGGGATGATGACATTCCCAAGCATAAGATAACCTAGATACCCTATGGCATTGATAGTAGGGACATCTCTTTTTTTGCTCCTTGAACTTCTAAGACATTCCTATTTGATGAATTTATTTTATATAGGAACAACCTCGATGGATTGAAGGAGGGGAATTTTGACACACATATTTTTCAATTCTCCTAGAAGTTCAACTTCTTCTGGGGTGTGTGCTTTGTGAGTGGTCAACCTTTCAAGATAGGGAGGCTTGTTGACTTGAGGTATACGATGTTCTATCTCTTCTTCTAGATTTTATGTTGGATAAGGTGGGTGAGCATTCAGAAGGACCTTCCTTGACCTAAGGTTGATATTTTGAATCTCTACAACATAAGTCAGATAAGCATTTTCTCCATTGTAGAATAGTTGAGCCTTCTTTTTATTAGGATTTGAGTTCAGTTGGACAAGCATTTGAGGTTGTTTTGGAGGACTATTTTGGGGTATTTGTGGTTTATGAGGAGGAGGAATCAAAGCAGGTAGTTTGTCTTCCTAAGGCCTCCATCCAGAAGGTGGATTAGACCATTGAGGAGGTTGGCGTGGATATGGCTAAAAAGAAGGAATGAAATTTTTGGGAGGATAAGGCCATGGAGTAAGAATAGACTAGGGTGAAGTGTTAGGAGGACACCAAGGTTGAAAATGTGCACTGTAATTCATATTGGCAGAAGAGGGGTAGTTCATGCCTGGTTGATACTACCTAAAGACTTGTGGCATCTTTTGATTGAAAAATTAGAGCTACTCCATGCTCTTTCTAATCCTTGGTATACAACTTCAAACCTAAGAAATATTTACTTTGTGAGTGGAGATATTTTATTCACATACGTATCATATATCAATGGCATCTAAAGGGCACTCGTTCCTAGGATGTATTTTAGTGCACATAGGGAAAAATATAGCTAATTTCCTTTCTACTTCTTCTTTCTTTCTCTTGATTTGTAGTGCATCCATCTACATAACAAATGTGTGTAAGACATTGATTTTCTAAGGTCCTCTAACATATCGCTTATCTTATTCTTAGTAATTGTAGAGGAGGAAGAGGGAATTACCAAACCTTTGTCTTCTCTACCTCTTTTTGATTTCATCATAGTTGAGCTAATAAATGTATCCATTGGCCAAAAGGTTGAGTGTTTCCATCAATTCTTCTCTGACTCCTTGTATCAATACTAGTTTCAGGGAATATGGATATAGAGTGTAGTTATGTGCTATTTTGTAACTCAACTAAAATATTTCCTTGAAATATTTCATATATTCATCTACTCCTTTAATCATTCTAAATATCTCATCTCTGGTGTCTCTTTCCCTGTAATAGTGCCAGTACATAGTGCTGAAGGTTTTCTACACATGTCCTTATGAAGTGATGCTACCCCCTTTAAGGTTCATGAACCAATGAAGGGATGCATCCTTGAGAGTGGAAGGGATCAATTTGAGCTTATGCACATATGTTGTGTAATCATATGTCCTACAAACTACAACAAACCCAAACTAAAAGTGTTAACATCTTTAGTAGTCAAACCATAGAAGTGTGTGAGTGCAGATGGTTTGATGTTTTTCATTTTTGGTTCTCCAATTGTCTCTCTAATAGGAAAGACTTCAAGTTGCCTATTTTTAGCCATGGTATAAATGGGTTGTGAAGGTTGTTCTCCTTTTGCAAGATCCTCTCTTTCTAACCTAAGAAGGCTTGAATATCCCTTGTGTATAGAGTAGGAGGCTCACAATAAGAAAAAGAAGGTTGGTTGCTTGTGGAAGTAGGGATTTTTGGTAAAAACATTCTTGTGTTATTCCTTATTCTTCGAAGCATAAAGTGTTATGTAATCAAATCACAAAAATGAATGAATAGATAGATCAATGACTTGAAAACAAGCCCCTTTGAGGGTGCATCCTCCTTTTATATCACACAAATGAACATTTCTTTAATGATTCAAATGAGAAGACCTTCTTGGTATATATAGGAGTTTACAGGGTCAAAATATAATTAGGACCTACATAACAATAATAATGTAAGGGATCAACAATAACAATACATGGGTTCTATGGGGCACAACAATAACAATATGGGGGGCTACACTAGTATTATAGGGACCTAACATGCCTCTCTCCTTCAAAAACGTGTTGTCCTCAATGCTTGAGTAGTTCTAGATGATTTATGAAATACTTAGCCTCCCATGTGGAATTTTTAGTAGGTGAGTTCTTCCACTTGATGAGATATTCTGAAATTGATTGATTCCACAACTATCAGATTATTGTTCCAATATGTTTTTTCCTTCTTTGTAAAGTTATGGAAATATAGTTTTAATTGGGATTTTGTCACCTATAGCCTTATTTATGCATGAAACATGGAAAACTGAGTGTACTTGTGAAGAGTACATCTCTCCTTTAGAAAAGAGTACATCATGTTGCAATGACAATTTCTCGAGTTCCTTTTTCCCAAAAACGCTAAGTGTATAAGTGTTTGTTTATATATTTTATCATTAAACTCTAAGATACTTTGTGTCCATTTTTAATTGCTATCAAGGACCACATCAAGTTCTCAAAAAAAAGTGAAGGTCATCTTAATTCAAATAAAAAATATGTTAAAGGTTATTAATTCAAAAATGGCATAAAAGGAAAAAAAGCTATCTCTATCTCACTAAGATTATGGCTCTTTTTCATGCCAATTACTATTAAAGTGAAATATATATCCACAACCATGATTTACACACCACTGCAAACATTCAAGTCAAGATCCCATGACCACCCAAAAGTCCTAGCCATCACAGAATAGAATGCGTGGAGGCAATAATATATTAAAAGGAAATGAGTAATGATGTTGATGAGAAGGGTAGCACTGGAGACAAGTTCTATTAAAAAATAACAACTCACAGTCCTAAAGAAACCTTGGTTTCTAATACAAGAGACAAGAATTCAGAAGGATATTTAACATATTATGACTCCATCCAAAGTTCAGTTTCTCTGTCGACCATACTATACCAATATGTAACACTATACCTTATACTAACACTATGGAAGTTTTCTTTAAGTCTTCATGGAGGATGATATTTCGCAGTTGAATGGAAATGCATCTTGTGAAAATCGTTGTTATGAAGCACCACGACAAGGAGAAGTGGCGTTATTAGTAGAGGCCATGTATAATTTAAGATTACCAATCATTGTGGTGTATGAGCAACATATTTTGGAGGTGGAAGAAGGCATATATGATGTTGGGCTTAAAAAATAATTAGGATGGTCATTTGTTGTGAAGTGAAGTCATTAACATTTGTAATTGTCTGGCCAAAGCTAAGTTTTAACCGCACAAAAATGATTCAATGAGTGTTAACCTCTGGTACCAACATGACCACAAGACATTATTTTTCTTCCAAACGCTAAATGCCAAAGACATGCCATTTATTATTGGAATCCAAATAGAGTGGATGCTGCGTAAGATGGTTGAAATATCACACAATAGTTTTATTTACATGGATTGAACATTCAATATAAACATATGAGTATCAATTGTACACCTTTCTCATCTTGGAAACACAACAAAGTTCTCTTCTTGTTGCATGGCTTGCCTCATCATAGAATAGATTGCTAGACATCCCAGGGTGTTTTCCAACACTCATGGAGAGCGGTCGAAAAAGTTCATCGCACATGGAAAATAAAATATACCTTCATTACATAAGATTCATTGGTTGACATCGACACATTAAGTGTTATAACTAGATCTCGAGTTTTCTCTCCATATGGCACTTTACAAGAATGTAGATGAAGAATTTATACGACTTGGCCACTTGTGGAAAGAATACTCGAGATATATTTATAATTTTAGGCCAAATCATGAATTATTGTCATGACCTGGATATGATATCCCAAGCTATAAATACATTCTACATTGACTTTGCAACAAAGGAGATTTATGTGTTTACGCTATTATGAGGAGACTGATCAGTTTGTAAAGGAATTGGTCACCTGCATAATATCATTCATATATTCCAATATTGGTATTCCTGGCATGATTCAATGATGATGATAACATGATTCTACAACGAAGTTTATGATTAAGATGCACCATGGATGGGATACTTGGATGTATGGATTTCCATTATCGTCAATGTCCCTATAAGACTATGAGTTCAAAAATTGGTTACCTTTGGAGAGCTTATTGCATAATTAAAATGGCTAATTTGTTGAAGAGCTTCACATGCACTATTGTGATTATGTTTATTATGTGTTCAATTACTGATACCGCCTCTTGGTAGCTAAGCCCCACCTTTTATCCCAAGTCTTGTCCAATGGTGTTGTCAATCATGCAAGCTGCAATGAAACATTAGTCACAAAGGAGAAACACATGGGGTGTCACTTCTCACCTTCACTTCCATAATTGCTTCATTAATAGCAATGATGGGTTTATCTTGTTGGACAATTTCACACTTACACTAGTGAGAAGAATGCTAATCCCAAAAAAAATGTCGGAAGGGTTTTGAGGTGATCAATAACATAAGGAACAAACTTGAGAATGCTTGCAACAATGTTGTGTCACGAGCACATATTCTCGTCATTGCTTCTCATGCTTCCATTGTTGAATCGGGTGGTCCATGGTGGAGTAGGATGTTTGGGGAGGCGAGAATCGACAACAATGAACCATAACCATGTATTTTTAATTGGGTGAAATACGTATAAGGGCTAAAATTAAAATATGAAGAGGTTCCATTATATTATTTGATGGAACGTTGTTAAAGAAATCAGAACAACTACACAAATAGTTAATAGGTGTAACCACCTAGACTTATCCAACGATCAAGAAAAATCCTAAAGAATGATCTAGACCATGCATAACCTAAGAAAGATCTATAAAAGGAGACATTTGTACAATTTAAAGGGATCCTCCATTCTGTGACACATAAATGCTGCAAAAATTTTAATTGAGGGGTTTTAGTTGTTTGTGAGGTTTTCTTTCTTTGTTCCTTAACCAATTGTTGTACATATTCCTTTGCAATTACTGATGATGATTGTTGGTTTGTAGGATGCTCCCAAGTGAATTCAAGAATGTGAAGTCAAAGATCCATGAATCGATGTCCGTGTGAAGGTAAATTTTGGGTTTTTCTATGTAATTTCCACAAATTATTACCACTTATCATTGAATGATTATATGATGGTTTTGCAAGAATATGATCAAACTTAAAGCCCACTCAACTTTGGTTCAATTCCTCTTATACATAAATCTTTGAATCTGATTTCAAAACAGTTGGAGTATACCATCATGCCTACAAAGTCCTATATCTTAATTTATGAGGCAATACAAATTTCCTTCTTTGGTCTAAACCCATCACATGGTTTCCCATGGCATCTTAGTTTTACTTTCCTTTTTTTTATGATGCTCACAATTGTTTGTTTATATGTATATATTATATGTAACTAACATTTACAATAATACATATCTTTATCCTTTTTTACTCTTACATAGTTTAATATTTCACATGAAAGGGAGGGGTTGTTATTTGTTTTCTCATGAAAACACTTAGTGGTTAGTTCTTTCTTGTTTTATCTTTACCTCTTTCATCAAGATCATAGGAAATATGATTGTTCCTTATGATCCACGATCCCCCTGATGAAGATAAGTGGATTGATTTGTGCTAGTATTGGCATGGATTCAATCCTATTTGTGTGACTTTAAACCTTGAGCTATTGCTGCCATTGCTTCCCACTAGTCGCCAAGAGGTTCGAGGTGTTGATTCTAGATCAACACAATTTTGAGCATCACACTGCCTTAATGTTCACCCCCCAGTAAATCCTCATGAGCATTCTAATCATGGGTTTGACCTCACGACATCGTGAGATTCAAATTGAAATTATCCCAACACATTTCAACCAAAGTCACAATGGGAATTCTAGTGGGTGGAATCAGGGACACTATCCCATCCCTCTTATGAAATTCCTATCTATCTTTTACATCTCACCACCCATGTTTGAGTCATACGATCAAGAAAATGACTTGTTCCTGCAACCACTATCATGCCATTAGTAATCACATAAGAATATTAATTTGAAATTTAAATTTTCATGTCAATATTATGCAATCGATCAAACTAGAGGTCATTGAATCATCACATATAGGTGGATCAGGGTGGTCTCCTGCCACACTCAATAATAGTCAATATCTACTTATAATGTTAGTCATTGATATAATTGTACATGCTAAATTATCATTATGACATAATTATCAACAAAATTGCTAATTGTAAGAAAGAATTTATTCCTTAGAATATGTAAATAAGGTAACATAATGAATTCATCAACTTGATTACACATAGTTATCAAACAGGTCCATCAAAAATATCATCATCATAACATCAAATTGGTACATCACAATTATTATCACATACACTATAATAAAATTTAAATAACTAGATCAATGATTTGTGATCCTCAAAAAATAATGTATGATCCCTAATGATATACCGAGGCTAATGTATTATCAAAGTTAGTAAACCAAAGGAAGGCACTACATACACCCCCTCTTAACTATAGAAATTTTCCCAAAGTTCTCATAATAGGAAAGGGAAATGGTGACTCATCTTCTCTTCATCCTCCCAAGTAGCCTAATTGGGACTTTAAATATCCCACTAGAGCCTCACTTTGTCCACTAATTCCCCCCTAAGCTATACGTTCGTTGATCTAGTATGCAAAATTACTCAACCATCACAATGCCCTCATCCGAGACTTGCAAATGATTCAAGTCAATAACATGCAAAGGATTTGGAATATAATGACGTAATATAAACACATGGAACACATCATGTATACATGCTAATGATGTAGGTAAAGTAGTAGCAGAATTGGGACTATAAATATCCCACTAGAGCTTCACTTTGTCCACTAATTCCCCCCTAAGCTATAAGTTTGTTGATCTAGTATGCAAACTTACTCAACCATCACAATGCCCTCATCTGAGGCTTGCAAATTATTCAAGTCAATAACATGCGAAGGATTTGAAATATAATGACGTAATATAAACACATGGAACACATCATGTATACATGCTAATGATTTGAAATATAATGACGTAACATAAACACATGGAGCACATCATGTATACATGTATACATGCCATGGTCCCTTTCTTCTCAATGATCTCAAATGGTCCCACAATTTGTGGAGACAATTTTGTTCTCTTTCCAAACTTTATGGAGCTCTTTTTTAGCCTTACTCTAAAAAACACCCTATCTCCCACTTCATAACTTCGGCTAGTCCAATGAGCATCAACATAGCTCTTTTTATGATTTTGTTCTTCCTTTAGCCTTCCATTGATCATGGTTTTTTCCTCTTCCATCTCTTGTAGTACTTTCATTTCTCTATTCAATCCAACTAAGAGGTGTTATGCAAGGCTTCCCATATAGGAACTCAAATGGGGCCATCTTGATGGAACTCTAATAACTACTATTGTAATATAGTTCCACCAATGGTAAAAACTCTTCCCATCTTTTTTGTTGATCCATTATATACATGAATAACATGTCCTTGAAGATTTAATTAGTCCTCTTTGTTTGACCATATGTCTCAGGGTGATAAGAAGTGTTAAAGTTTAATTGGGTTCCCAAGGATTCTTGGAAATTTGTCCAAATCCTTCCTATAAAAACCACTCCCCTATTTGGTATGATCTTCCTTTGCACTCTAGGTAATATCATAATCTCATGAATGAAAAATATGACTATTTCAAGTTCCTTACATGTAGTTTTAACTGGTATAAAATGGGAAATCTAGGTCAATATGTCTACCACTGTAAATATAACATCATGTCTCCTTGCAATTATTGGTAGTCCCACAATGAAATCCATTGATATAACTTCACATTTAGACTTTGTTATCCAATGGAGTTGTAATAATTGTACAAGATGTCTATGCTTATCTTTTACTCACTCACACTCTAAACAACTTGCTGCAAAATTTACAATGTCCTTCATCATCTCCTTCCAAAAGAATAACAATTTGTGGTTCATATTCATCTTCTTAATACTAGGGTGTGCCATGTATACTGCTGAAGTAAAATCTTACAACTAGATACCCTAATTCTGTAGGAAATAAGTAATTTCTACAATGATCTAGGTCAAGGAATCTGCTTTGTCTCTCCACTTATAAATTGCATATTTAGGGTTCTAGGGATAATGTAACATATTAAAGAAAGTTAATCATGAGTTCGAAGCAAGTATGGGCAAGTTTCAGAAGAAAAATGCAAACCGCTACAGGAGTCTCTAGTTTTCTATAGGAGACTGTCCAATGAGAAAAGAAAATGTGCTAAAGGTGAGGTTGGAAAGCGAAAGAATCTAAGTAAGGGCTAATAAATGATAAGGCACACATGTCCAAGTCATCACATCAGCGGTGATAGGGTTTCTTCATAAATATACATGGTTGTAGGGTTTCCAGTAGCTACAAAACAATGAATTGTGCATACACAATGAAACATTAAATGATGGACAACAAATAAATAGAAGCAATCAAAGTGAACTTAAATGCATAAACAAGAATGTCACTTGAACAATATAACCACTACAAATGCTATCATATAATGCTTAATTTATTTGTAAAGAAAGGCTATAAATCATCTAATTAGCCTGCATAAAAGTAATATTCATTATAGAAATGAAAAAATCCATAAAGAACAATGGTATAGAAGTGATATTGAGCACATGGGGTGGGCCCTAACCCAAGGAAGCTCAAAACCCTAAAGGAGAAGTAGACTAAAAACAGAAACCAAAGATGACTTTGATTAATTGAAGAATTGTTTGTACATGGTAAAAAATTACAAAACTTGCAAAGTAGACTTTCTATTGCTCTACAGGGATATTCTCTTGCTTCTACTAACTACCTAATGGGATACTCGAGGCCTATATTTATACAAAATGAATAAGGGGCATCCTCCTTGAAAAGAGGACTACTTTCCCTCCAAAACTCCTAGAAAACTAGATCATGTTCCCTAAATGACCTCACAACAACAGGAATGAGTATTTATTGTCTTAATCTAGTGAATTTTGAACCTTTTGTAGTATGGGGAAATCCCCACAAATCTCTTTGGCTTGATCTCTTCGTAATATGTGAAAAATCCTCTTAATATCCTAGAAAATAATAATTTTAGGTGCATAAAGCATGAAAATTTTCTTTAACCTTCCTAAGAACTCATTTGAGCTAAGAAAGTGTTATTAAGTGCAAAAAGGAAGGTCTAATACAACCTTTATGTGCCTAGGATAGGTTATATGGGCCTTATGTTTTACTTAATTGGGTGGCCCATCATACTCCATACTGAAACTATTGCTCACCCTTTGAGAAACCTACATTTCATCCTTCCTCTCTCTTTCCACATTCATTTTCCCGATAACATGTTTGAAATTCCATACTGAGATGGAGGTGGTTGTGTCTGCTAAATGGAAACCTTTGTTTTCCTCAATGTACTACCCCTCCCTTGACTCCTCTATACCATACTATGGTCCGTTTTCTCCTCCTGAAGTAAACAGGTGGTTGAGCAAGTCTACTCGTCTCTTTCTTTGTAGGAGTGCTAAGTGTCTCCAAGGTACCTAAAATTTCCTTTTCTTCTTCCTTCAAGAGTTCTTCTCCTTATATATGTGCTACATAGATTTTCACTGCCTTTTATTTCCTCTTTTTAGTTTTCCTCTTTTGTGTTTTTTTCAATCTCTACCTAAGGTTATGTTGATTCTATCTGAGGTTCTTCCAATTCTGTTTGAGGCTTTTCCAATTCTACTCGGGACTCCAAGAAGGCTTGTTTTTCCATGTCAACAAAGTTTACCTAGGTAATGGGGAATGAAATATGTTCTAATGCATCCATGGTTATTAATACGATCAAGCCATGATGGGAAATGTAATTATGTTTACCCTCCTTCACCTTGGTGCTCATCTCTTTTAGGGATTGGAGGAGGAAGTGTGTGATACTTAGCCTCTCATGAATATGTAGGTAAGCTTGGAATCTTAATTGATAAAGGAGTCTAAATTGGTAAGCATATACTATGACGAGCCTTTCATCACTTGAGATCTACTTGAGGATAGGATAGGCTATTTCATCCTAGGGGTATGGTATTATTTCCCTTCTGATCCCATTTTTGTTTTCATCTAGTTTCTCATTAGGGAGGAAATATCATCTCTTTACATTTTTGCATTGATAACTTCATGTCTCTCCTCTTTACTCCATTGCATACCTTTTGAAAGGGTAGTGACCCTACTAATTGAGTCTTCATTGATATATATTATCAACTCTTTGATTGTAGTAACTACTTCCTATCCCTTATGATGTTGTAAGTTTAAGGAAAACTCTAAGGAAACTTCATCATCATATCCTATATGTTTTTCAAAGAACCCTAGCTAGTGACAAATTTTTAGGATTGCCACGGCCTCAGGATTTTGATGAATTTGAGTGGTATCAGTTGGTTCTCTCCTACTAAATCCTTCCCCCATTTTATGAAACAACTTGCATAATTTTGGACAAATTTTTGCAAGGAAATATTGTTTTTGTGCTGCTATAGGAATTAGGGTTTTCTTGTGGTAGCTAGAAATTCTGTAGCTAAGGAAAATCCACACCTTCCAACCAATTCTTTTAATTTTTTATTATCATTCCATACTTTAAATAATTCTTCATATTTGAAGACAAAATACTAACTAATTGTCCCTCTATTAATCCAAACCCTTGACAAAAAATTCTTGATGATTGATAAATTCATGTGATTAAGAAAAAATCCCAATGAAAAATGTGAGTGAGGTGATGGCAAGATGTTAGACTTACGATTTCTTGAGGAAACCTTCCTTTCTCAAGTTGTTTGGGGTTTATGTGATGTATTGTGCCTTGTAGCGTAACCCTTTTTATCTCATAGCTTACTATAATATGGTTCTTGTAGCTCAGATATTTTGGAATTGATATGTTGTAACCTTCTCCTATAGTGGTGGAAGAGTTTGATAAGGATTTTCAATACTTGGCTGCATGGAGAACCTAGAATGAGAATAGGTGGTGAGCTAAAGTTGGTCTCGAGGTTAAGTGGAGATGATGTCAAGTGGTGGATGAGAGAAAACGTAGCGCACAAAAGTTGTGATGGGACCCACCTACCTTTGTCAATCTTATTGTCCACGAATTGTGGGCGTGGAGCATGAAGTAATAATAGAGTCTTAGGGTTGCCCACCCTTGTTTTTGTAATGTAATGTTGGTTTGAAAGATCTATACATGGTCTGCAGACCATGGGATTGTATAAATAGAACGAGGCTCTAAGTGTAAGAAAAGAAATTAAGGGAATAGAAAGAATGAAGCATGATGAATTGATGAAGCATTAAGTCGAAGTGTAAGTCGTGTCTTTGGGTCGTAAAGTAGGAGAAAGCTCTGCAACTAAGTGCCCAGAGACCTAGTAGTCTGCAACTAAGTGCGCGGACCCCTACAACTGAGTGTCTAGGGAAAGTCAAGTATGTAACCGTGGGAATAATTAATAAAAGAGAAGTTTTACCATATTTCTAGGTAACTTTTCCTGTTTATGCGTTATTGGGTATGAATAGCAAGTTTATTGTTTATTTAATGCGCGAACTCATATGAATGGGCTGAATGAGTAAATATAATATAAGACATCTATTTATGTGAAGATAACTAAATGTTATAAGAAGATAAGTAAGATCATGGGTGTGACTTAAGGGAATAGTGCAGATCGTTGCTCTAGTAGCGTGAAAGCCTCACAACCTATGGTTAGGGCTACCCGAAGGTGAATATATTAGGGTGCAAAGGCCAGGAAAGTGCGCGAAGTAACACATGTGAAGGGACTCACAGTTGGACCAAATCAAACCCTCAAACATCTCAAGGGTGTGGAAACTTGGTTCCAGCACCCCCCCATACTACTTTGAGTGAGACTTCAGTCCGCGCTCCGTGGACTGTTGCTGAAAGGGCCAATAGTATAGGGATTTGTTTGGCTAATTAACTCTGAACCTGGGTTAGGCCCCAACAAGCCAACAAATGGTTCCATTGTCGAGACCGGGATCTGCATAGAGATGTCTGATGTCGTATCATTGGAATCCAACTAAGAAAGGAATTGAAGATTATTTGGATAGGAAGATTCACGAGTTCACAGCGTAGGAGAACAAGAATCCGTGACTATCAAAAGAAGAGTGGTTAGAATGCTACCTGTACATAGAGATCCATGAAATTTTCTTCACATCTTTCCCTACTAAGATGTATGAGTGGATCGCGAAGCTAGTAGATAGCCAAGGAAGGTGAAAGCTTGACAGACCTATTGTGTGGAATCCAGAATTGGTGCATAGATTGGAAGCATTGGAGGATAAGATTGAGCATGCTGTTGATCACTGGCTTGATCAAATTATAGGAGGATTCATCACTGAGTTTGCGGTCGATACTTCAGTCAACTATAGCGAGGTGGAATGACGCTTCCTCAAAGGACTGCGAGGTAAGTACGTTAAGTCTTTGAACACTTGGATTAAAATGCTACTGTGTGAAAAGAAGGTTATGCAAATACATTGATGTTTTGGGCTACGCGAAGTGGGAGAATTTACAAAAATGAAGGTAGTGTAGAACTAGAAACTAGCCCCTTGATTTCACCTCCGCGAGGGGACAAGGAAGAGCTCACGAAGGTCTCACCAAGAAGTGCGATCAATTTGATAAGGCTGAGGATTCCATGCATACCACCCCCACCCACACCACTACCAGTTTCACCATATTCACCCCCATTTTCACCCATACCACCTCTGTCGCCACCGCGAGTTGATATGGAAAGTGCGATAAAATTTCCAGTGTTCAAGGGAGTAGGAAATGAAGATCCATACTAGTTTTGGTTCGTGATAAAAGTTGTATGGGAAGCGTAGGAAGTTATGGATGACAATATAAAGAAAGCAACGTTGGTCAGTGTTTTGCAGGATCACATGCTAACTTGGTACATTAAGCATTTTAATGACAATCCGAATGCGGGGATCGCAGATATCTAAACTGCGTTGAACAAGGAATTTAGCAGGTCGAAGTTAGAGGCATAGTCGATCATTGGGTTCAAGAAGATCACAATGCTACCAGGCGATGCTCCTTGGGAGTTGGATCAGAGACTGAAGTTACAATTCGCGAAGCTAACCTGACTTTGATGGATGGACAACACTGCGAATGGTTTGTAGCATCACTAACACCACATTTAAGGAACATGATGTCATAACAGAGGCTAACAGCTCAGGTCGAGGCCTTGGAGATCATGATGAGACTGCATCAGAACCCGATACAGGATCCTAACTTGGGAGTTTAGCAGATCCACGTGTAGTTGAAAAACTTGTGCCTTGAGATGCAGAGTCTGAAACAAGATAGGACAACTCACCCCAAGGTGCGCGACGAGGTATGGTGTGTTAAATGTAAGGGTCAGGGTCATGACAAGGACCACTGCCCAGTGTTTGCGAATTACCTCGTGGGAGGAGGACCAATTCCATTAAGACCAGAGGCCCAAGTAGGACCTAGCGCAGTGCCTGCATTATGGTGCACGATTTTTCAAATAGGAGGAAAACATGCTATGGAAAACTGCCACTTATTGCAAAAGTACACATAGAGTTCGCAACCATTGTTCTGTAATTTCTATAGATCAGTGGGACATGATGAGCGCACCTGTAGAAGCTATGAATTGATGATGGATAGGACTCCCACCTACAGTGTTCAGGCTGAAACGCGGCCCCTTGACCAAAACGCAGGGATGGTATGAACCGGATTTCAGGGGCGCGTACAAGGCCAAGGTGGAGGAGGACTTGGAAGAGGTTGCAAACAACTGATATGTTATAATTGTAGAGGGCCAGGACATTATGCCCATGATTGTATGAATCTGACACATCCATCATGTTTGTATTGTACATTGTTTGATCATGAGATGGAGGATTGTCCTACATGATAGCAAGGTTGTGCGACAAGGGAGCGCTCTAACCTCCCCCAACTTAGAACCTGCAAATGATGAGGTCAGAGCCACGCGAGGAAGACCCTAACGTAAATATTGTGCTCTGAAGTGGAATTACAATAGGGGATGATAAAGGCAAGTAGCCTGAAGATAGTACTTCGGTTCGCAAGGCTCCAACGAAAGAATCAGAGTTTGACTTGGAGCACACTAAAGAAACCTTCATGGAAGCTAGGAAGACTTTCACTAATGCCTCCACTTCAGGGAGAAAAGATAGACCAGAGCTGAAAATGGACCCATCAATGCTCACAACATTCCTGTAAACATGCATGAAGCTGCTGCATGACAGCAAGGCTGTAAAGGGACTGCAAGAACTTATAAAAAGGCGTGCTGGGACTGCACAAGGAGAACCGCGCATTGTTCGGAAGATCAGAAAGCACGCGACAAGGACGGGAAGAGAGGTGAGATTGATTGCACAGATTGGGGAATATGAGATGGATCAAGTGATTCTGAACCTAGGATCAAACGCTAATGTTCTACCGAAGCAGACATGGGAGTACATGGGAAGGCCTACATTGTAATGGCCTCCTATCCAACTATAGATGGTGAACTAACAAAAGATCCTACCTATGGGAAGATTGTAGGGAATCACCGTGGATATTGAAGGAGAAAGTGCACTGGCATAATTTGAAGTGATAGAGATTGTTGATGAAAGCAATCCCTACCCTGTGCTATTAGGGATAGATTGGGCCACTGGCATGAATGGGGTGATAAATCTGAAGAAGCACAAGATGATTTTTGAGAAAAAGTCTCTATGCATAGTCATACCTTTAGACCCTACAGAAGGATCACGCTACACGGAGCCAATGCATGACTATGAAAACGACGACAACTTGGATTGCATCTACAAGATAATCGTGCAAGAGCAAGACTGGGGAAATCCCACCACGGATGGACGAATCTCATGGGAGCGCGAAAGCTCCTGTACATCGAATTCAAATGAAGAGATAGAGCGATGGCAGAACCAATTACACGAGGTAACCACGCTGAACTGTAACATGATGATGAGATTGCTACGCTGCGTATCAATGGAGTTAAGGGATCTGCCTACATATGATGGGTTAAGCGAGGTAGTTGACTTCCTGAATAGATTCAAAAGAGAGGTGCCAGAAAAAAATGGTTCGAGGCTTTGAAATGGGTACTGCGCGCTATGCTCATGAGGTGGTGGGGCACGCACCAAAGAAGCTTTGAGGACTAGCATGAATGCAGGAGAATGATGCACATGTGGTTTGGGAAGTCTTAGATGTGATTAAAAGACAATTATGATGGACAGGATGATCCGTGCGCACACCTCAACAAGTGGAAAAAGGTCTATGGGGAAGAGCCACAACCTGAGTGGGTGCACCCGTTCGATCATACCCTAGATATTATACCCATTAACTGGTATATAGAGACGGAGCTCTGCCATGGGACAATTGAATAGGATATTTTGCCCAAATGGTTCCTGTTAACCTTCACGTTTGAGGATCACTAGTGGGATACTGTTGATGACGCACTAAAAGCAGTAAAAGTAGCTATCTTTAAATACCCCAGGAGCCAATAGAATTGATTCAGCTTGAATGGGCGACCCAACTGAGCTATGCGTTGGAGTGTTATAATGTAAAATATGAAGAAGATGACGAGGATCCATGGAAAGTTAACATTCAAGAAAATGAAAGTTCTCACAAGGTTCAAGGGCTAGTGATTGAAGACCCTGCCATAACCACGCCGGTAAAAACAAAGCAGGTGAACATTGGTACAAAAGCCGAACCTAATTACGCAATGCTCGGCGACTACTGTGATGGCACGACAGTGGATAAAGTCGCTAAGTTACTCCGCAAGTACCAGGACCTATTCCCCACCAAGATCACGGACTTAAAAGGAACCACCAAAGATTTAGAAATGGTGTAGATCACCCTAAAGTCCGATGCGAAGCCAGTTAAGTAGAGGCCTTACCGCTTATATTCGAAGTACAAGGAGAAGGTCCGCATAGAACTAGATAAGATGCTTGCAGCTAGAATCATTAAGCCAGTAGAAGAATCTGATTGGGTAAGCCCTATGGTAGTGCAGGAAAAGAAGCAAAAAGGTGAGATAAGAATATGCATGGATCTCAGAAAATTGAATGACGCATGTGTGCATGACCCATTCCCAACTTCGTTCACAAATGAAGTACTGGAAATGTTAGGGGGCAGGAAACATATTCTTTCACTAACAGATTATCAGGGTACCACTAGATCAAAATTACATCAGAAGATAGGAGAAAGACAACCTTCGTGACTGAATGGGGCTGCTTTCAATACACTGTTATGCCGTTTGGGTTGAATAACCCATCAGCCATATTTTCACGCATGGTTGTTACATCATTCAAGGAATATATCCACAAGTTCTTGGAGGTTTATCTGGATGATTGGACTGTATTTAGATTGGTTAAGAACCATGTAGCGAGCTTACGCTTGATGCTGGATACCTACTGACGGCACCAAATCAATTTGAACCTCAAGAAGTTTACATTCCTAGTTCCCTTTGGGAACCTGCTAGGACATGTGGTTTGCAAACAGGGACTGATGGTAGACCCCGTGAAGATTGCGGTGATCCTAAATTTGGAATCGTCGTGAATTGTCAAACAATTGTGCGCTACCCTGGGACATATGGGGTATTACGGGAAGTTCATCAAAAGCTATGCCCAAATCACCGCACTGTAGAGAAGTTGTTGAAAAAGGATGTCACATTATGCTAGAATGATGATTGCATGGAGAGAATGGATGTACTAAAAGAAAAATTGGCCTCTGTGCCAATCCTGGTCTTCCCGAAATGGGATGAGGAGTTTCATGTCCATGTTGACATGTCGTGTATAGCGCTGGGAGTGGTACTAACATAGGAGGGTGGAGAGGGCTTGGATCACCCTATCGCATTCGCGAGTCACAGGTTGTCTAAAGCAAAAAAGAACTATTCCATAACTGAACATGAGGGCTTGGCTATGGTGTATGCACTCCAAAAATATCGACATTATTTGCTAGGAGGACACTTCAAGATGTATACAGATCACCCCACATTGAGATACTTGGTCAATAAGCCTATGTTGGGGGGAAAATATGCAGGTGGCTCTTATTGTTCCAAGAATATGATTTTGAGGTTGTTGTGAAGCCTGGACGACTGAACGTGGGACCGGATCACTTGTCACAAATGGAGACGGGAGAGGAACCTACTAGTTTGGAGGAAGGGTTGCCTGACACATAGCTCTTTGTTGTGTGAGTAGCGGATGGACACTTTGAAGACATAATCCACTTTCTCATGATTGCAACTGCACCGAAAGAGTACTCTGCCCAGCAGAAGAAGGAATTGGTGGTGCGCGCGGCAGAATTTTTTGTCATCGCAGAGCACCTATATAAGATGGGCAATGATGAGATACAACAAAGGTATGTACCTGAATTTGAATGTAGTCATATCCTTGTAGACATGCATGGGGGCGCTATAGGAGGACACTATGCAAGGAGAGAAATCGCGTAGAAGATCCTCTACGCAGGGTTGTGGTGGCCAACCCTTCATCAGGATTCAAAAGCACACAACAAGGCCTGTGATGTATGTCAAAGAATAGGTAAACCCTCGCGGAGAGACGAGATGCCTTTGAATCCATAAATGGCATTGCAAACCTTCGAAAAATGGGCGATCGACTTTGTAGGCCCTATCAAACCTTAGGGAAAGACAGACGCATGATACATTATCACCGCGACAGAGTACTTGACTCGTTGGGCAGAAGCGCAGCCAGTAAAAGATTGCATGGCCGCCATGGTTGTGAAGTTTCTATTCAAACACGTATTAACATGATTCAGATGTTTGAAGATCTTGATGAGAGATCACGATACAAATTTCTTGAACGAAACAATTAGCGCGCTAGTAGAAAAGTTTCAGGTATATCATCAGAAAAGCACACTGTATCACCCACAAGCCAATGGGACAATAGAAGCATTTAACAAAGTACTGGAGACTGTGTTGACCAAATTATGCAACGCACAATAGAGTGATTGGGACCTATACCCTGCAGTACTATGGGCTTATAGAACAACTTTTAAGAAACTAATGGGACAGACACCTTTCTGGTTGGTCTATGGAGTGGAAGTTGTGATGCCAATGGAGTATATTGTGCCTAGTTTGCACATACTAGTGCTCACATGTATGACAGACCGTAGATCCCTGGAGGAAAGGCTCACGCAGTTGGAAGAACTTAAAGAGGAACGGTTTCTGGCTGGCTTCCACTAGCAGGTACAAAAGCAACGCGAAAAGGCCTGGCACAATCGAAATATTAAGTTGCACACCTTCAAAGTAAACAATTTAGTGTTACTATATGACAGTAAGTTTGATAAATTCCTAGGGAAGTTCCAGATGCATTGGTTGGGCCCATACATTGTTAAGGAAGTCACAAATAGAGGTGTGGTACAACTGGTCAAGCTAAATGGAGAACCTCTCCCAGGCAAAGTGAATGGTAGTCGGCTAAAGCCCTACACAGGTGGCCCGACTATCTAACTAGCCGACAGAATCACAATCATCATGCCCCAAGAAGCTAAAAATGTAGGAGACGTAGGAACAGATCTAGGGAAGTAGTTCCAACACCGCGGTCTCGGAACAACGTGTACAGGCGATTCAATGGGCAACTGCTCAGTGCGCTACCAACCTTGCAATTGTTCGAGAAGAGTTGGAGGGTCTCCGCACAAAGATCTCCGCACTGACAGAGTGACTCGAGGGCAAGTCACGATGTTTGTGTTGGAGGCTTGTTGGGTGTGGAATCGCCCCAAGGCATGTTTTGGGGCTTAAAGACCAAGTTTTGACAAAGTCCATTGTAAATAATCTGCGATTTGTGGGCGCGGAGTGCAAAGTAAAAATAGAGTCATAGGGTTTTCCGCCCTTGTTTTTGTAATGTAATGTCAATTTGAAAGATCTACCCATGCTCTGTGGACCGTGGGATTGTATAAATAGAGCGAGGCTCTAAGTGTAAGAAAAGAAATTAAGGGAATAGAAAGAATGAAGAATGATGAATTGATGAAGCATTGAGTCGAAGTGTAAGTCATGTCTTTGGGTTGTAGAGTAGGAGAACGCTCTGCAGCTGAGTGCGCAGAGACCAAGTAGTCCGCAGGTGAGTGCACAGGGCAGGTAGAGTCTGTAACCATGGGAAGAATTAATAAAAGAGAAGTTTTACCATATTTCTGGGTATCTATGCGTTATTGGGTATGAATAGAAAGTTTACTGTTTATTTACTACGCGAACTCATACGAATGGGCTGAATGAGTAAATATAATATAAGACATATGTTTATGCGAAGATAACTAATTGTTATAAGAAGATAAGTAAGATCGTGGGTGTGACTTAGGGGAATAGTGCAGATCACCACTCCAACAGTGCGAAAGCCCCACAACCTCTGGTTAGGGCTGCCCAAAGGTGAATATATCAGGGTGTGAAGGCCAGGGAAGTGTGCAAAATAACCTACACGAAGAGACTCACAGTTGGACCAAATCAAACCCCCAGACATCTCAAGGGTGCGGAAACCTGGTTCCAACACCCCCCCATACTACTTCGAGTGAGACTTGAATCCACACTCCATGGATTGTTGCCGAAAGGGCCAGTAGTACAAGGATTTGTTTGGCTAATTAAATCCGAACCTAGGTCAAGCCCCAACAAGCAAACACCCATTTAGTTCCAATAATATTTTTATCCTTTTCTCCTGGAACCAATTCCCAAGTGTCGTTCTTCTCAATTTGATTCAGTTCTTCATTCATAGCTACTACCTAGTGTTCATTTTGACTAGCTTCCTCAAAATTGCTAGGCTCAAAAGTCACTAATAGAGCAAGATAAGCTTGTTGTGATGAACAAATTTGTCGACTTCTTCTAGTTCTAATTGATTCATTTATGTTGTCGATGATTTTTTTTGGTGAATGATTCTTTTGACACCATTCTTTTAAAACTTTTGGAGAAGTTTCTTCTACATCCTACTAATAATTTCTTATTTCCTCTTGGTTGACTGTTGTTTCCTTATTTGATTGGTCTTGTTCTGGAGCTAATTCTTCATCCTTCATAGATTTTACCTCAAGCCCCTCAGATTTTCTTGTAGAGATGATCTCATTGTTATCCTTTAGAAAACCATTTTCATCTAAAGTAACATTCATGCTTTCAACTATTTGTTTTTGCCTCAGATTGTAGCATCTATAAGCCTTTCTTTTGTGCAAATAACCAATGAAAATACCTTCATCAACACATGAATCAAATTTTCCCAATTTTTGGTCTTCTCTTTTGATGTAACATTTACTTCCAAATATTTTGAATTATTTGACATTAGCTGGTCTTCATTTCCTTAGTTCATACGAAGTCATGTTACAGTTGCTCCTGAGCATGCCTCTATTTAAGATGAATATGATAGTATCAATTTCTTGAACCCAAAATTTATCGTCTTAGTTTGATTCCTTTAACATTGTTCTATCCATTTCCTATATGGTTCTGTTTTTCCTTTCAGCAACTTCATTCTGTTGTGGTGGTCTCGCTGTTGAGAATTGCCTTTTTATTCCATTTTTGTCACATTTTGTTGAAATGCTTTGGATGTGAATTCTCCACCATTATCTGATCTCAGACATTTGATCTTCAAATCAGTTTCATTTTCGACCAATTCCTTGTATATTTTGAACACTCTAATGCCTTAGACGTTTTCTTTAGGAAACCAACCACTGTCATTTTGGTGTAATAATCTATCATTAGCATAAAGTATAATTTGACGTCTAAGCCTTTTGTTATCATAGGACCACATAGATCAATATGTATTAATTACAATGGACGTGACACAAAGCGTTCCTTTGTCTTGAATTCGACTTTTGTATGTTTGCCATGCTGACAAGATTCACATGTCGTATTGGAAAGTTTCAAAATTTTTGACATTTCTCTAACTGCTTCCTTTTTGCTAATATTGACCAAATTGTCGAAATTTATATGTCCCATTTATTTGTACCATAACCAAATCTCATCTTCTCTTTCCAAGAAACACCCTTTAGGTGTCTCATCCAAAATGTATTTGTCATTTGGAGCTCTGCTTGCTGTAGCCACAATTTTACCAAACATACATTTCCTGATTTCACATTTCGTCGAGTTGAATAGAATCATGTGCCCTTGATTGCACATCTAGCCAACACTAAGAAAATTGTGATTCATATTTTCAACCAGTAGCACATCCTTTTCTAATGCATCCTTACTTCCAAGAGTGACCATACCTGTTCCTATGACATTTGAAACCCCATAATTTCCAAAAGACATTGTTCTATCCTTCTTTTCTTTCAAGGATATGAATTTATTTTTATCTCCAGTCATATGCGTTCAGAAACTGTTGTCAACATACCACACATTTCTATTTCTTTGAGCCTTGAGAGTGAGAGAACACCTTTCAATCTTCCTTTTCCATATTTTTTCATTTCAATTTTGTGTGAAATCCTTTAGAGAGCTTCCAAGTCTGCAATCTTTAGCTAGGTGTCCAAAATTATTACATTTGTAAAATTTGACATCATCTCTCAGATAATCAAATCTGTTGATATCTTGTTGAGTTCTGGAATATCCATTTCTGAAATATCTCCTGGAATAATTTTCATACATGCGAAATTCTACAACTATATGTCCAAACCTTCCACATGAATAACAATGACCATAAAAGATAGGTTTATACCTGGGAGAAAATCTTCTTCAAGGAACTGTCTTCCAAGGTTCTTCCTGCGAGTCTTGATCTCTTGATATAGCTGGGGGATCTACCCTTTTTGCATATCTATCTTCTTTAGTTGTCATAGAAGGACTTGACTCCCTTTCAGATTTTTCTTTGTAACCAAGAGCAGTCTTGTCAATGTATGATCGCTGGTTGTTGATGAGTTTGTCCAAAGCCTTTGAATTGTTGGCATGGTCTTGAAGAGTGTTTCCACTTTTTACTTCCTTTCGCAGAGAAACTATTTCAGCTTCCAATGCTTCTCTCTCCTTTTTGCTTTCCTTTACTTCTTTCCTGAGTGATTCTTCAGTTCATTTGTATTCTTCAACCTTGATTTTAAGATTGAGGACATGTTCCCTTTCTGTCTTCAATTCATCTTCAAGAGTGTTAACATCCTTCTTCTCGGCCTTGAGCTCTTTGATAACCCTGATTACTTTGTTTTGAAATTAGACTTCAGTCATTTCTTATTCTTCGTCTCCTTCTTCGTCAGGTGCCTCTTGTTTATTGTGCTTGGCCATAAGTAATACTATTACATTCAATTCTTCTTCATTATCACTGTCTTCTTCTTTGGATGAGGAACTATCTTCTTTGGAGAAGAAAATTTTCTTAAACCATTTCTTCTTGCCTTTCTTGTTGAAATTCTTAGGATTTTTCTTTCCTTTCGTAATAACCTCATTTTTGTGAGGACATTTCACTGCAAAATTCCCAACCTCACCACAATCAAAACATATTAATGGAAGTTTAACTTTGAAATTTCCCGTACATGTTCTCATTTTCCACGTAGAGTAGGCAAATTCTTTATCTGACGATTGTTCTTCATCTTCTTCCTTTTCCTCATCCTTACAATTACAAGTTTTTGCTTTCGAACTCTACTTGTCCTTACTATTCTTCTTAGATGCAGAAAATATTGTTTCTAAGTGAGATGTGCCATCCTCTTCTTCAATCCTCATTTCATATCCCATAAGAATTCCATGCAATTCATCTATGCTAAGATTGGTCAAATTCGATCTATTTTCCAAGACAGATACCTTAGGGTTAAAAAATTGTTGGCAAGGTTCCGAGGATCGTTCAGACAATAATTTTTGTTTCAACAGGTTCTCCCAAACCTTCCAATTTATTTGTTGTTTCGTCAACACGCTAAAAGTATGAAACAATATCTTCATCTTCCCTCATTTTGAGTTTCTCAAAATTTTCCTTGAAAATTTGAAGCTTTGCTTCTTTCACCTTTGAGTCACCTGCATATATATTTTCAAGCTTTCCCCATACACCTTTAGAAGTTCTGCAACACAATATATTAAGATAAATAGATTCGATACTCTCACTGATAATAAGATCTTTAGCCTTTGCGTCATATACCATATTTTTCTTACCTTGTTCATCCTGGGTCGGTGTGAAGATTTTGTCAACAATTTTCCAGACTTCGTATCTCTATTCTTAGTGGACTCCACAATATCCTTCCACTTGTTAGATTGCTATTGAAGGAACCAAGATCTGATACCAATTGTTGGAAATACTAAGAGGGCGGGGGGGTTGGGGTGAATTAGTATTCCTTAGAAATTAGCCCTTTTAAATATTTTCAGAGCATTAGTTAATATTCAATTATTATTAACGTTTATGTAGTAATAACAATAAATAAAAGAACACAATAGGCACAAGAATTTTAGGTGGAAAACCCCCTCCGGGTAAAAAACCACCGAATGCTTTTCTAATTATTTTTTTAATCTTCAACCCCAACTAAAATGAAAGCAACAACTTTCTAGAATTCTAGAAAAACATTCTTCTCCACCTCCCACTGGAAGAACGCCCCAATGCCTTGGTTTCTTCAGTAATCAACTATATGGATGCCCCAACACCCTAGCACCACCCTACCACCCTGTAATGACTGAGATAAGACAAGACTGTGGATTCCCAAACCATGGACAAAAATCCATGATACAATAATATGTACAATGATTTTCGTGTACTTGACAAAATACCCAATCTCTCTATGAATTGCAACCCAACCATGACATCATCCCAACAACGACTCCTATACCTCTCAACCCTGGCTCTTCGACTCTAGGCATAATGAATATTTAACAAATGACTATTTTACAATCTTTACAATGATGACTCTTTCACAAATGATGCTTTTACAACTTTACAAAAATGAATCTTTTACAATGATGACTCTTTTATAAATGACCCTTTTACAGGTTTACAATGATGACTCTTGGCCTTAATAATACTTCACGATATCTGGATGATTTTCATGTCTTCAAGGATGTCCCGCTGCAATGATTGTTTTGATTTGATACTTCTAATCTTGAATTCTTGCTTGATGTTGTAATTGAATCTTCTTCTACCTGAATGAAAAATTTTCCCAACGAAACCAATCTCAAAACAAAACAAAAGACCCTTCAACTTACCTCTTCTTGCAAAATAAATGTAAGTGCACAATAATGAATAAATAAAAAGAAAAATTACAATGTGTACCTGAAGTGTGCTTGTCACTTTTGTTGTTGACTTGTTGCAATAGTAGACAAAGACTCCCACTCTTGATATAAGCCTGGACTCTATGAAATACTATATCCAAAACTGACCTAAAGATATATACAATAAAAATTGATGACAGACCCTAGACTTGTGATGGAACAAGTTCTAAGTACAACAACAGAGACCATTCTATCAACTATGACAAGACAAGTAACATGAACTTACAACATCATATAGATTTAGCAGAGTTGGTGCAACATTAAGAATATGTAGCATCAAATGTGTAGTATCAAGAATAGGACATCCGAAATGTGGTATCAAAACTAATTGTGACATATAGAGACATAGAGATATAATCGAGACCCTGTATATACTTATGTTGTCCTAGAAAAACATATGTTAGAGATGATACTTGAAACTCAAATGCAAACACTAATCATACATACCTTACTGTAGGAGACTTACCCTTGACTGTTGATGTGTGGTCCTTACTGTAGTGATCCTTGAATGCATGTGTTTTCTTTCCTTTTAGGAGCTCAATATTCAATATGTTGTATCTATGTAATTTCATATCCCCATGGTCTAAAATTTCGTTTTGTGGTGTCCCTCTGAGTCCTCTTTCCAACCCCATAGGTTGGATCAATATTTGATTCTTCAAGAAATAGTTATGCCCAATCTCCCACGATGACCTGATTATAGACTAGTTCAGTAGAGTGAACTTGTACGAAGTGCCACATGTTATGGTTGTGACCTTTAGCCCTGAAAACAATACCTAACAAACTACACTCTGTCTTTTTTCTATCACAATTTACAAAATTTTAATCTAATGCTCAGAGAGAAAGTTATGATAATTTTCCCAACATCGCCTGTTTGACATGGAATTCGGGAGCCTGCGAAAACCCTAACTTCCTCAAATCATATCATCGAAAATATATCAAACCAAGATCTGAAATTCGATCATGAGTTTCATCAATATTTCAGCGCAAGTGGTTTTAATTTCATCTTATTAAGATTCACAGAAACAAAGTTATAGCGAAAATTCCACAATGACCTATTTGAAGCCACAAAATCCCTACTAAAGGAGAATATGAGGGTCACTATTTATATGAATGTCTTGAGTTGAGAGGGTCCTCAACAAGTGAAAGTTGGAGGGATATTAGGAGAAAAAAAAAGCATTATTAATTATTGGCTATTCAATGACCACAACCAATTATGAGCGCCATGCCACAACCCGATAGGGTTTTAGCCCACTAATTGGGGTTACTAACTTCAAACATGAATATCTCTCAAAATGTGAAGAATTACGTGGCAGGCCATATATCACCAGAAACATATCGATGAGTAGAATCCATATAGAAGATCCTTGACTCAGAATAGAGTAATATGTGAAGTCAAAATTCCCATGCAATATCTGGGTAGCCCCTAATGCTTCTTGGGTTGACATCAATGACAACCACTGATCAATGGTTATGATGGAAAAACAAGGAATTTGAGCTAACATAGGAATAGAAATGGTGAACAATAGAGGAAAATTGGGTTGCAATGCATATTAATGGAATATCTAGGTCTTAGGATGCATCTATTTCTTTTCCCTAGCTTAGGTGCAAAGAAATTCCTTGATCTGTAGTTTTTTAATCAAATATGTGTTATCTTGTAGCATTATACGACTTTCCTGTAGCAATTTAGGGAAGTGGAAATTAATGCATGGAAAGGATTTGGAGATGTAAATATGATGCTATGGTTGATGGATGATGATGAAAATTGATGTAGGGGCACTATCTAGGCCCTCTAAGAATGCATGAGATGATGCCTTGGGCCAAATGTACAAGATGGTTGTTTGACCCATCTTGTTGGTATTTTCCTCTGTTATACCTGCACACAAATCAAGGTAAGATAAAACGTTTTTCATTACCTTTTTTTTTTTTGAGGTCCACTAGCTGCCTCATAGAGGTTTTCAACCAATAGGTCTACCCCAGGTGCCTTGGAGGAGGTTTTCACTTGAGGTTATTTATTATTTTTCCTTTTTTCTTAGACTCACAAGTTGCCTCATAGAGGTTTCAAATAATTATTCTTCCTCGGAGAGGTTTTCAACTAATGAGTTTGCCTCAAGTGCCTCAAAGGAGGGTTTTGCTTGAGTTTTTTTTTTCTCTCTCTTGTGGTGAGAGGCTAAAAGGATTGGGGGCTCTACTGCTCTCAATAAAATTCATCTATTTATGAAATCAGTAAATTCAGCCTTGTAGAGGGGCTTCTTATATAATTTCAATCAATAACCATTTACTAAAAGTGAAATATGCTCTTCATTTATAGTTTTGATCCCGAATAAGCCATTATCATTGCAATTTTCAACTAGATACAGCCCCAACCATATTTTCATGAGATTCCCTTTAAAATCCTTAAACCTTGATTCATACAAGAGGGCCTAATCACCATCCTCAAAGGCTCTAGTTTTAATATGCTTTTCATGCCAAATTTTTCTTTGCAGCTAGATCACTTCAATGTGCAGTTTGCTTTGCATCCTATATTCATCAAGTTCATTTAATTGTTGTAACCTTTCATCATGTGCTTTGGTGTGATCCATGTTGAGTAGGGCTTCCATCATCAATGTGTTGTACTTGAACTCAATAGATAATAAGGCCTTATTTCCATATAATAACTCATAGGGGGTGAACCCAGTAGTAGTGTTCTTGGTGGTTTTGTAGGCCTAGGTGGCATCAACAAGTATCTCCACCCAAACCTTTTTGTTGTTGTTTATCACCTTGGTCAGATTTCTCTCTATTTCTTTGTTAGTAACCTCCACTCATCCATTTTCTTGAGGGTAATATGGAGACCTCCGGTGTTAGACATGGTGTTGTTTCATTATTTCCCTGATTAGATCAAAGGTGAACTAGGAGCCTTGGTTTGTAGAATATTTTTCTCTTAAAACTCAACTAATTTCTCCATCGTTTCTGATTTTACTAGTTTCACCTCAAGACTTTTAGTTAAGTAGCCAATGCACATAATTATGTA